>JAVJIF010010836.1:0-144427 GCA_038442645.1 Agave tequilana
GAAAGAAAGAAAATGAAAAAGAATTAGAAAACAAGATTTGCTTTGGAAAGAAAAACTAAAAGAAGGAGAACTTTGTAAAAGACTTTAAGATGTGAAAAACCATGACTAGCTACCTTTCTAAATTGCTACTTACTAGACTCCGTTATGGTGATGCTTGCCTCATGTGATTCATCGGCATATGTATTCTTGCGTGTGGGTCTAGTTACTTTCCCACTTGATTGATGGGTGATCTTTCTGGACTTGTCTTGTAGCCTCATTGATTTCATCGGCTCTCAAGATAGAATTTCAATGGTGGACTCGAGGAGTGACACTCAAGGGATGCTAAGGAAGAAGATACAACATTCATTAGTCATTCAAGGCAAATACAACAAGTTAGCATTGAAGTAATGAAGTTGTACAACAAATAGCATAGTTTGGTGATCCATCTCCATGTTCCATCAAGGCACTTGTTCTAAAGACAAGGCTCTAAATGAGGCACACATGAATCATATGAATTACAAACAAGAGCCTGCCAAGCATGAAAGTAACCCATCGGGGATGAAAAAGACTCAACAATTACAAGATGAAAAATTAGCGATCACCCAAGAGTTAGAAGTTAGCAATGTTAGGGTTAGCTAGTCATGTTAGAAGAAGTTAGCTACTAGCCATTACAAGAAAAGAAAAGCAATCATGAATGAAAGTGCAAGGAAAGTAAAGCTTGAATGAAAGAATGCAAGTATAAGTACTAGAAATTGCTCAAGTAGAGAAGGAGATTGGATTATCCTTACTTCACAAGTTGTCACACTTGGTTTACACAAGCTTTCTCTCTCTCTCAATCTCTCTCTCACAAAATTCTAGGAGGAAGAAGAAGAACTAGAGCAATAAAAATCCTAGAGAAAAAACCTACAAAATACAAGCTCTATCCTCTAATCTCCCCTCTCTTCTTTCGCTGGCCCTGATGGTCTATTTATAGGCTCAGAGAGAAGGCTCTAGAACCGGACAGGTGGAGGAAATTCGGGCTCAACAGCCAAGATGCTGCCGCGGATCCGCGGCCAGAGCCGCGTTTCCGCGGCAGAATCTGGGCCGTTAGGCCTGCGATTTCTGTTGCGGATTTCTCGCAGGTTGTTAGTCACGTGACCTTCTGGAATGTCTGAGTGGCGTGGGATGTCTCCAGGTCCTGGGGCTCAACCCTTGGGCTCTCTTTTGGGCTTTGATAATTCTCCTTTAATTCTTGATAATTAAAGGGATTATGGGCCTCTTCTCCATTAAAATATGACCTGCAAAAATAGAGAGAAAAAGATTAAAAATCACATTTTTATTTATGATATGCATGGTATGGATGTGGCAAAATATGCAAAAATGAATAACAATCACACCCCCATACCTAGCTTTTGCTCGTCCTCGAGCAAAAGAAAGAAAAAGAAAATCCTAACTAGATTTTTACACCACTTTCGTAGGTGACACGATTGCACTGAGCACGTGCAACAAGCCGTTAAACCTCTAGGTACCCTAGAGGAGGAGTGTTGTCTCCTGAGGGTTTTCAGCGGATTGCACCCCACAAAATCCATAAAGAAAAATAAAGTGTTAGTGAAAATTTTGATCCATGTTTTAAAGATTCTTACTTGAGTATAGGTTTCAGGTTACCCTAAACTTGTCATTCCTCTTATAAGCGTCTATTTAGAGTTTTGTTTTCAATTTAGGTTAAGTTTTTAAGGAAGAGTCAAAAACCGGATTTTGCATCAATCCTAGTATTTATACATCTATAAATATGAAGGATCTTTTTAGACTAAGTTTATTTATTTACTAATAATATAACAATATATTTTATTTATATTTTTTTCTTTTTTTTTATATACAGTATTTATTATTACATTTCCTTAGATTCCTTAGGCTTTCTAATTTACCCTTGTAACGAGCCTCTTACCGATGACTCCCAAACCAGTCGGTCTTAGGGCACCTGATGAGAAAACATCCCTCGGGTTCGATGACTCAAGTAAACTAGGCCATGGAATACTAAGGACTTAACCACCTTTAGCGTGACTTGCCATGCTTCTTGAGGCACGGTTAAACCAGCTTAATTAGTGGCTAAGTATTTATTTAGTTATCTACATATATACATTTTTTTTCTTTTCTATTTTTTTATTATATATATATGTAAATAAAGTCACAAAGTCTTTGATTAATCCTTCAATATGTTTAATGTATATATCCTAAAGAAAGAATTAAAATCTAGTAATCTTTCTTATCCTTTATTACTTAACCTAAAAATCCAACAAAACTCCCCTTTTCGACTTATAATAGAAATCATAGTTAAGAGCTTCCTTAATCCCTAAAGTCAAGTTTTGATTCTTTAAACATGGATCAAGAATTTCTTTTTTTTTATATATATAAATTTTTTTAATTTTTTTTCTAAATGTAAAATCTAAAAGAAAATAGAAAATCTATAAAGAAAGGTAAAATCTAAAAGAAAATAAAAAAGAAAATGAAAATCCTAGAAAATAAAAAGTCCTAAAAGAAAATGAAATCCTAAGTTAGAATCTACCCCCCATACCTATCTCATGCATTGTCTCAATGTATGCAAGATAAAAATGCATGAATGAAATAGGTAAAAAGTATGAAATCACTCTCCACCGTTTTGGACCAGCGGTGGTGCTAGGTCCAGCCGACTGTGATCGTCTCAGCGCACCCTCGATATTATCCAACCTAGAGGGATTGCTCCTCTACTTCTTCCTAAGTCTCACTTGTCCCTTGAAAATCTTCTTCATGCCCTTCCAGATGGTGGACATGAAGGCACGTGTGAATCATTTTGGGGGATCCTGCCGCCAAAACTCAGGCTCATCTTCTTCCTCAAAAACTTTCCTCAGAAGAGGACTCTACCGGTATATCTTCGGGTTGGACACTGGGAGTCCAAACCGCGTGCAAACAACTGTTATATGAACTGGTAGGTCTCTCTGGTGTGACAAACACTCGGTCAAAGGAATCAAAGACATCGTCTGGTAGGAAAGTCCCACACAGACGTGTAATCAAGATGGGATGGGAGTGTTTGGCACCCCTAGTGCGGGAGGAATTGGCTATGAATCGCATGGAAGATGGTCTTATTTAAACAAACAGTGTGTTGCCGAGTCATCAAATCATGTATTATTTGCAAACAAAGGTCTGTTAAAGGTTGTGGTGTGGTCTTAGCCCTAAGATGTTGCGTTGGATCCAGCGTCCAACGCAATGCACATTTCTAAACGTGGTGCTAGCCTTTAGCCCATGATCCTGCTCTGTACAACAAACCCCCATAACAGTCATGTACTCAATCAGTGGAAGAGGGTCGCTGTGTTGTGTGATAGTCGGGACATTTTGTGATTTCCTCAAGAAGAGGAAGCGTGACAAGCAAGTCGCCCGAGGGCATGTGTACGGTGAATTGGTATGTGTGGACATTTACAGATGCATGGTCAATCGATGTGTAAAAACAGTGCTACCAAGTCCGAGCAGTAAAAAATATCGTTCTCAGCATTATCGTACACTAAGGTATACCAATTCCAAGTCCTAATGTGGTCTAAGAACATGTGCCCATATCCATTTGAATCACACAATATTCGCCCAAAGTCTTTTTCAGAAAAAAATGCTAGGTGCCATGATATGAATTGAGATCAAAGCAATAAAAAGAAAAGATCGGAATTCGAACCGCCCCCGGAATTCGTGGGGGAAAAAAAATTCGATCTCTGCAGAGGGTACAGGAAAGGTTGATGAAGTTCTAGCACCAGATCGGCCACAAGCGCTTCAGATCGACTGGTGTAGAATTTGGCAGCGCGCAGGAGGCTTCAGGACTGCCGCGGATCAGCGGCTGGGGTCGCGGGAACGCGGCAAGAAGGAGGACTCTGGGAAGCAGAAAATTTCAGAGGGCGGTGCTTGAAGGAACTTTTCAGATTTGAGATTGAATTTGCGTTTGAGGGAGGAGGGGTGAGGTAGAGAGGCTATTTATAAAAGGGAAAAAATTTGAGAATCCCACTTTTATCCCAAGGTTAAAAGGTGAATTTACCCTAGGGACTTGAAATTTTGAAAATGAGTTTGACCCTAGGGAGAGATGTGACCTAGGAATTTTGAATTTTGAAAAGGATTTTGAAAGTGGGGAAACTCTTTTATGCACAAAAGTCCCTCATTTATTATTTATTTCTTTTTCTTTTTTTTATTATTATTTATTATTTACGAAAAGTGTACAAAAAATTATTACAGAAAAAAATTACAAGTGTATCCCTTGCCTAGGCTGTTTTTTGGTCTTTTCCCCCTGGCCCGTTTCCCATCGTTCCAGTGTGTTTGTTTGCGCGAGCTTGGTTGGGAAAACGAGTTCTATTACTTTCTTAGCCCTAGGCATCTCCAGCTTCAATTTCTCATTGTTATTCATCCGCATTTCACCACAATGTTCCCTAAAGAGTTCTTCATCACCACTTTTTCTCTTTGAATTCTTACTTCCAATGTCAAGAAATTCCAGCTCCTCTCCATACAACTCTTCAAAACTCAGGTCAACATTTTCCTTCAAAAGTGTACAATCAGTTAACCGTCCCCGAGTTGACTCATCCAGGCACATGATTTCGTCAGCGAAGAGGTCTTCAATGATATATCAATTGGAGGTTCTTGATTGTATCCTCTTGGGATACGTTCACAGTTGGCTCCCTGAAAGTGAAAATATCCAAATCAACTTTCCCTTTTGAAAGGGTACTCGGATAACAGGATTTCCTATTTCAAGACAATCACAAAGTTATGACTCATCTTTTGAATCTTCACTTTCTTCCTCCAAATTGTCTCTAACAAAGCTGACATCGAATGTTTGATCTTTTGTTTTACGAGGTTGTGTGTGTGAAGACATTCACTTCACGAGTCATGTTACCAAAGGTTATCCTCATTGATCCATTCCGGCAATTGATGATGGCATTTGCTGTGGCCAGGAATGATCGTCCCAAAATGACAGGAGTTTGAGCCCTATGATTAGTGTTAGAGACAGGGTTGTGTCTCAAGAATTACAAAATCCACAGGGTAAATGAACTCCCTAACTCTGACAAGGACATCGTGAACTCCCCCTTAGGTTTCTTGACAGAGCGATCAGCCAATTGTATTGTCATTTGGGTTGGACGGAGATCACCTAACCCTAATTGTTGGTACACAGAAAAAGGTAGGAGATTGATGCTGGCCCCCAAATCAAGCAGTGCCCTATTGATGGTAGTCTGTCCTATGGTGCAAGAGATGGTCGGGCTCCCTGGGTCCTTGTATTTCTCTGGAATTGACCTAGTGAGCAACTCATTGATATTGGATGCTAGGAAGACTTTTTTAGGGACTTGTGTTTTCCTCTTCTTGGTGCACATTTCCTTTAGAATTTCGCATATGATGGCACTTGTTGGATTGCATCAAGAAGAGGGACATTGATTTGGACCTTATTAAACACTTCTCTTATCTTCTCCATATGAGCATTTGACTTGTTATTTGTAAGCCTATTTGGAAATGGTACACTAGGCTTATAAGGTTTCTCATCTTCCTTTTCTTTACCCTTGGCTTTTGAAGTGGATGGCTCTGAACTAGAAGATGGGTTGTCAGAAGTTGGATGCATTTGGATTGGAGGTGTTGGCTTTGGTGCTGGATGGGATGATTGATCAGAACCTTATTATCTACCTGTTTTTCAGATCTCAGGGTATGAATAGCATGGCATTGACTGGGGCCCATGTCTTCCACTTCATGCAAAGGGAAGTGATGTTTGGGATTGGCAATGGCTGGCTTGGTAACATTCCTTTTTTGTCTTTCATTCACAGAATTAGCCAATTGCCCAATCTGGACCTGTACTTTATTCATCTCCTGACGATAGTCCTTTGTAAAGGTTTCTAACATTTTCTTCAACTCTGATATTTCTGAATCATTCTGGGGTGGATTTTGATAGTATGGAGACTGGAATTGTGATTGGTAGTGTGGTGGATTTTGATAGGATTGTGATTGTGGTGGGACTTTGGTATGGATGAAAATTTGGTGTATTTCGATTGAAACTGGGGTGGATGAGACTGAGCATTATAGGATGTGAAAATGGTGGCCTATGTTGCCCAGGACCAGACTGACTCCACGAAAAATTTAGATGGTTTCGCCATCCCGGATTGTATGTGTTGGAGTACGGATTGTGATTGGGTCTGGTAAATGCTGCATTCGTGTTCTCCTGATAAGATGAGACTGATATAAGGGACACTCCTCAAGACATGGTTGAGATCATGACAGTAGGTACAACCCGGTTTGACCACAGGTGTTGGGTTGACCTGATTGACAACAGAATTTTCCTTGACTCAAGCAGTTCTATCCTCTTTATTAATTGTGTGATTTTTGCTTCAGCTGCTATGGAGGATTCTATCGAGTGCATCCCGGTTCTGGAAGTAGTGGGAGTGGGTTTATCTGGACATGACTCCACTGAATGGTTTTCTCAGCTAGGGCTTCAAAGAGATCCCACCCCTGGTGCTCATCTTTCTTCAAAAATTCCCCTTGGCACATGGATTCAAGGAGTGTTTTCGTTTGGTAATCTAGACCGTCATAGATAATCTGGCATTGACGCCATTTCTCTATGCCGTGATGAGGACATTGGGCTAGAAGGTCTTTAAAGCGTTCAAGATACTTCCAGAAGGGTTCATTTGGTGCCTGCTTGAATTGCATTATGTTTTTTCTCATGAGGGCTGTCTTGTGGATGGGATAAAATTTCTTAAGAAAGACTGTTACAAAATCACCCCATGAAGATATCGAATTGGCGGGAAGATTGTAAAGCCATTTCTTAGCTAAATCCTTCAGTGCAAATGGTATGAACCTTAACCTAACAGCATCCTCGGTCAATTGGGAAATTCTCATCATTACACATACTTCCTCAAACTCTCGAATGAAGAAGTACGCGTCCTCAGACTCTAGACCATGAAATCGGGGAAGTGTATTGATGAATTATGGTTTCAGCTCAAAGTGATTTCCATTGGGTTCAGGGAGAAGAATGCATGATGGAAGCGAAGTGCGAATCGATTAGAATCTATCTTGAAGCGAAACGTTGTTTTCCATAATGTCAAGTGGTTGTGTATGTGCAAGTGTAGAAAGTCTAACAAGTCTTGCAGAATTTGAATCCGGTACCACTCTCGCATATACAGTCACAAACAACGTGCACCGATCACACCAGCGAAAAGAAAAATGAAAATAACAAACAATAAAAGAAAAATCAATCCAAGCTATCTAGGGGTCCTGGACCTAGACGACTCCTAACTGTTCGATGAACTGAAGAAGGTTGTTGCTGAATCAGACCACAGCTAATCAGCCAGGTAGGGGCAAAATACGGTGGGAGGTATCTGTGCATAAGCAACGGGCCTTAATTACGCCAAACCACGGTATCTTCGAGGCTTAACCTCTTAATCCCCAGCCTTAGACACTGATTTCACCGGAGTATGAATCAAAATCAATTCCCAACTTCAACCGATCTCCTACTGAGTCCGGATGTCCCTAGGGCCAACGTCTATCAGATTATTATAAAGCTTGGGATTGTGAGTGCTGGAATGGTAGTTTTTGGGCTAAGGAAGGGGTGATGAAATCCCCATCTTATCTTATTTATTGGGTATGCCCTTAAAATCGATTTTGTGCAAGTGCACGATATAAACAAACAAGGTTCACTCAAAGCGATAAAATATCAACCAAGAAGTGAGTCCTAATCAAAATGCAATGCGCACGTACCTTGCTCCAGCACTCTCAACAGTAAAGTAAATGAATTGAAAAGACACGTGGCTAGAAATGCAAACGTCTAATCAATTTTTAACTTTGCAACAAATTTTTTACTGTTGATTATTAGCAGGAATATGGTGAAGCATACAATAATTAAGTATTGCAGCAGCTGTTATTTGCAGAGCAAGCAACCCTGCAGAAGATTGTGAGTAGTTCACTCTTCTTTGCCGCGGATCCACGGCTTTTGCCGTGGAATCGCGGCAAATCAGAGGGCAACTGGTCTCTGCTTTCTAGAGCAGAGGCCCAGAGTCACTTATATGTCACTGCAATGCTAGTTTTCCTGTTTCTTCACCTGTAACCTGCAACAGAGAAGAAAGTTGTTTAGTTCTTCGATTTGAATCAAAAAACCGTTGCTCTCCCCGGCAACGGCGCCAAAAATTTGATAAAGAAAGAATAGTGGAGTATAAATGCACAGATATTCAACAAAAGAGAGAAGGTTTAGAGACAACCTTGTAGTGCTTACTTACTCCGAAAATGTATTTATAATACTCTTTCCAATCACCGTAATAGCATAGGCTATACGAGTCGATTCTCAGGGAGAGCTTGCGATGGAAGCGTTACTGTAATACCCCTTTCCCGGAATACGTGCTTAGTTACGTATTCAGCCTTTCGGTCGTATCTTCCGTTTTACCATCCGTATTTGACCGATTTTCGTTTCAAACTTCATTTCCTAATATTTTAGATTTTATGTGATTTTCTGGAATTTTCTGAAATTAAAATGAATTTCTTCAAAACCGGTGTCGGCCAGTATCGCTGACCGATTTCCGAATTTTTATCTTCAAACTGTTAGGAATTTCTAGAAAGTCCTTTAGACACTATTGCTTAGAATCATAATTCCTACTTATACTCTTTTTCTGAGATTTTTATAAATTTATGAAAATTCTTCGGAGTCGGTAAGTTTCTGACTCCAGGATTTTTAATTAAAAATCTACACAGTATTTCTTCAAACGAATTTCACCATTGGTCTTCAAATATTTTTCTTGATTTTTGGTAAAATTTCCAGACCAATCCAAAATACTTGAATTTTGGGCATTTTTCCAAAAATTGCAAAATGCATTTCCACCTCATCTTGCCACCTCATTTCCCACTCACCCTCACCTACCCCCACTCACTCTCTCTCTCACCCACAGCCAGCCAAGTGGCAAGAGAGGGGACACCTCACCCACACACATTTGCAAGAAAGCCCTCCACTTCCATTATAATCCCAACTCCTTTACAAAATTCCTAAACTATATATTCATATCATTTGCAAGATCCCCCTTTTCTTCTCATTTCATCACCTAGAGAGAAAATCCTCATCTTCATCCTCAAGCTCAAACCCTAGCTCTAGGGCTCCTCAATCCCTTCACTTCCACCTCTAGATCACAAGGGATTCTTCAAGGCTTCATCAAGGAACCTCAAGGACTCCAACCATCACTCCAAGAACAAGTTCTTCACCTCAAGCTCCATCAACAACAAGTGGTGATTGAAGCCAACCTCTTCCTCTTTTGAATCCAGCTCCTAACTGAACCATCCAGGTGAGTTCTTACTCACCAAGACTTAAATTTACAACTCCATATGCTTAGGGTAGAGATCCATGTTCATGTGTATGGAAAAAAAATCCTATTTTTAGGTCATGACACTCAAATCCAACATAACTATGTGAATCTATCAATCACTTTGACTATTCTCTGTTTTAGTGTGCTTGTAGTAGTAGGTCAGGTCTTGTAATGCCATAAAAATCCCAACTTTTGACTGTAGAACAACAACCCCAACAGAATCCTGATTTTCTGCTCTAACAGCAGAAATTTCCGGAGGACCGGTCGACCGGCAGTCGACCGGGACTCTGCCGATGTGCACAGCAGGCACGACATTGAGCTGGCAGTCGACTGGCAGTCGACCGCTGACTCGACCGGCTTCACAAATTGCCTTGGACCAGTCGACTGGCAGTCGACCGGCCAAAACCTGGAGCTCTCGCACTCGGTACGGTCGACCGGCAGTCGACCGGGACTCGACCGCCAGTTCATTTCCCAGTCGACCGGCAGTCGACCGGAGGTCGACCGCCAGGCCAAATTCTGGGATAGATTCAGACTCCTTTTCTTTTTAATTTCTGATTTTACCTCGATACATGTATACTGTATTAGACTTGTTTTAGACATCATACCTGTACTGCATGACCGCTACCTGATGTACCTTACTATACTATGTCTCATGCCATGTTGTTACATATTGCTAAGCTTATATTGCTTCATGACTCATGTTACTTATTATTAGTCCATAACATGTTAAAATGTGAAGTATCACCAATCCTTCATGCTATCCCTAAAACACCAAGCATGATATATACGACTATTTCATAAAATTCACCAACTTATACATGGGTCGGGGGAAATATGCGGATATCGATATGTGTTCGTGTTTACAGTGGTATTAGGATGTGCACTATATTTTCCGGTCTTACCTGCGGTACTCCAGGGGACCGAGGGGAGTGCTTCCTCCCTTTCCTGTTTACATGTCATGACTTTCCTGTTAGCCTAGCGGCAGGTTCCGTCTTCAAGCAACGGAACAATACTGGGCCGTGGTCCCGGGCATGCACGGGACACACTGTAAACATAGTTCGTCGATACAACCGCTGTTTCTAATAACAACCTTGTCGTACTGGGATATGGATCTATGTGCTCTGGGACGCTGGGTCACATAGCTAGATATCACAGTAAGACAAGTAATAATAATAAGACATTAATTGTAGATTTATTGCATATGACTTTATCTTTCTTAGTTTACATCTCTTGTCTTACATTGTTACTTAGTACTATTTCATTATCTCTATTCATGATCCCTGCCACTTGGCTATCTCTTATTATTGTATTATGTCTTGACCCTTTGGATTTGCATATTCAGATTCGGAGGCCTGGAACGAAGTGGAGCCTTCCACTGAGGACTTAGCTTATCTAGGAGAGCAGGCTGACCAGCTCTAGATCTATCTTGCCCGGCACTCCTTTTTGGTTCACGGATTTCCATCCATACGTGAGCATTTTTGTATTTTTTGGTTGTATCTTGTATCGTTTTGGACTTGAGTTGTGATAATGGACACTTGTATAGTGATTTTGTATATCATAACTTGTATAACTCTGTACTTCTATTTTGTATGTTGGCTTATGATTATATCACGCTGTGTGTTATACTCTGATACTTGTTGTACTTATGCTTAGCGTATATACGTGGGGGCACCATCTAACCTACGTATATGCGTCGCAGTGACGTCCCCGTATCATTGGGATCGGGGCGTTACAGGTTGGTATCAGAGCCTAGGCTCTCAAACCTAAAAGTACAACCAAGTGGCAAATTCTAGTGATTTGCTTATGCCAACTACAATGTACAAAGTTATAAAGTCCTTCTTGCTTCCTTCGTTGGTCAATTCCTTCGTATCCTAAACTCCTTTCCTTGTTTCCAATTCCAGATCTTATTCCTTTCGGTATGGAGAGACGTTCGGGTCGCAACAATGTCGGGCAAGTCCCGAATGGACCCGTCGGAGGAGAGGGTGCTGATGTCCTGAGGATCATCCAGACTATGCTGGGAAACCAGCAGCAGCAGATGGAGGATCAGCGTGAACAGACCGAGCTCCTCAGGCAGGAGTTGGCAGCTCCGAAGGAGCAGAAGCCTGGGAACGTGTCTGACTTCCGGCGGCTGCAACCAGCCGTATTCACGGGAGTCGAGAGACCTCTGGAGGCTGAACAGTGGTTGGTGGACACCACTGATTTGCTGAACGCCGCCCGGGTGCCCAAGGAGAGCCAAGTGGAGGTAGCAAAGATCCAGCTGAAAGACATCGCCCGGACTTGGTGGTTGGCCGAGGAGGCCAGACTGAAGAAGCCTATCTCCTGGGATACTTTCTCCAAGAGCTTCTACAGTCGTTTCTTCCCCGCCACTGCTCAGAAGGACATGGAGGAGCAGTTCATCAGGCTGCAGCAGGGGGATGGATCCGTAGATGAGTATGCTGCAGAGTTTCTCAGGCTGAGTCGCTTTGCTCCTTATATGGTGGCAGATGAAGAGAAGAGGGCAAGCAGGTTTCTGCAGGGCCTGCAGTTGGACCTACAGGCCTTCTTGATGTCTCAGCCGATGAAGACCTACTCTGAGGTTCTTACCGCCGCTCGAGAGGTAGAGCGGGTGTTGCAGAGGAAGCAGGAGAACCAGGCCATGAAGAGGCCGTTTGTGCCGGTGGGCAGAGGAGGACCATCCAGGGCAGCGAAGATCCAGGCCAGACAGCCGTTCAGAGCAGTTCCATATCAGACGGCTCGACCAGTCTTGTTTGCAACTTCTGCCAGAAGCCAGGACACACCCTGCAAAATTGCCGGAGGGCAAACGGATGGTGTTTGGTGTGTGGAGCTCGAGACCATGCAGTGGAGACCTGTCCACACAGGAGGTAGGGTTTGCTACCCAGACCTTGCCGGCACCTCAGGGGCAACATGTGCAGAGGACACTACCAGGACCAGTTGGACCGAGGCAGCAGGGACCAGTGATGAGGAGAGCTCTTCCCCTTCCTCCACCGCATGTTATTCGCCCAGTGCAGAGAGGAGCCAGGACAGCAGCAGGGCGTGGCAGAGGTCAGGCCTACAACCTGTCGGCAGAGGAGGCTGAGACTTCGGAGGAGGTGATTACAGGTAACATCAGAGTTCATTCTATACCTGTTCTCGCGCTCTTCGATTCAGGTGCATCCCACTGTTATATCTCCGATCATTTTGTGGCTTTACATTCTATACCTGTTAAGGCCTTAGACCACAAGTGGGAGATAAGTACTGGGAATGGGGTAGTTGTGTCTTCCAGGGTTTGTGCAGACTGTCCAGCGGAGATTTGTGGGAAGATCTTGGCCATAGACATGCTCGTACTTGACACCAAAGGGTACGATGTGATCTTAGGCATGACCTGGCTCAGTCAGTACCATGCGGTGATTGACTGTAGAGGAAGGAAGATCACTTTCAGGATCCCGCATCAGCCGGAGTTCCAGTTTAGTGGAGAGGTGAAGACTGCTGAGAAGAAGACTCAGATGACCACTTCGGAGGTTCAGAAGGGGGTGCCAGTGTGGGATGAATTTCCAGAAGTCTTTGCTGAGATTTCAGGACTTCCACCGGAGAGGATAGTGGAGTTCTCCATTGATACAATTCCAGGGACAGCTCCTATATCTAAGGCTCCATACAGGATGGCACCGACGGAGTTGGAGATCCTGAAGAAGCAACTGCAGGAGTATTCGGACAAGGGATTGATTCGGCCAAGCACTTCACCATGGGGAGCTCCAGTGCTCTTGGCGAATAAGAAGGATGGTGGTAAGAGGCTTTGCATTGACTACAGGGAGTTAAACAAGGTCACCATCAAGAACAAGTATCCCTTGCCCAGGATTGATGACTTGTTTGATCAGCTTCATGGAGCCCGTGTATTTTCTAAGTTGGATTTACAGTCGGGTTACCATCAGCTGAGGGTGAAGAAGGAAGATGTTCCGAAGACGGCATTCAGGACCCGATATGGCCACTACGAGTTCCTAGTGATGCCTTTCGGAGTTACCAATGCCCCTGCTGTGTTTATGGACTTGATGAACCGAGTGTTCTCTCCTTACCTGGATCAGTTTGTGGTTGTATTTATAGACGACATCCTGATCTATTCCAAGAGTTATAAGGAGCATGCAGAGCACTTGAGGACTGTGTTGCAGACTCTTCAGCAGGAGCAGCTTCATGCCAAAAGGAGCAAGTGTGAGTTCTGGTTGGACAGCATAGCTTTCCTTGGACATATAGTTTCAGCAGAAGGAATCTCAGTTGATCCTAGTAAGGTCCAGGCAGTGCAGGATTGGCCAGTTCCGAAGACGGTGACTGAGATAAAGAGCTTTCTTGGACTAGCCGGATATTACAGGCGCTTTGTCCAGGACTTCTCTAGACTTGCAGCTCCGTTGACCAGGCTTACCAGAAAAGGGGAGAGATTCATATGGACAGAAGATTGTGATGCGGCATTTGAGCAGTTGAAGCAGAAGCTTATCACAGCTCCGATCTTGAGGACTCCTTCAGGTAGAGGGGGGATGGTCATTTTCTGTGATGCATCGGGTAAAGGCCTGGGATGTGTGCTTATGCAACATGATCATGTGATAGCATATGCATCTAGGCAGTTGAAGCCTCATGAGAGGAATTACCCAACTCATGACTTGGAGTTGGCGGCTGTGGTATTTGCATTGAAGATCTGGAGACACTACCTCCTGGGAGACAAAGTGTTGATATACACAGACCACAAGAGCCTCAAGTATATATTCTCGCAGAAGGAGTTGAATATGAGGCAGAGGAGGTGGTTGGAGCTTATGGCGGACTACGATATTGACTTGCAGTATCATCCCGGCAAAGTCAATACCGTTCCAGATGCACTGAGCAGGAGGCCAGAGAACCGAGTGCTAGTCCACCTTACTCAGCAGAGGGAGTTGATCCAGGAGTTCATCAGATTAGATTTGATGTTGGTGCAGAGAGGTGATAAGACCGGACAGCTCATGACTCTTCAGATCCAGTCATCATTGATAGAGGAGATCAAGGAGGCACAGAAGGAGGACCCCAGATGTCAGACATTCAGAGCTCAGGTGGAGGCTGGTTTGAGGACTGATATCTGTATTCGTCCGGATGGTGCATTGTGCTATGGTGGCAGACTTTGTGTTCCTCAAGGAGAAGTCAGACAGAAGATTTTGGAGGAAGCACACAGTTCAGCTTATTCTATACATCCAGGAGGGAACAAGATGTATCAGGACCTGAAGAAGCACTTCTGGTGGAATGCCATGAAGAGGGAGATAGCCCAATTTGTTGCCAGGTGCTTGGTTGCCAGCAGGTAAAGATCGAGCATCAGAGATCAGCTGGACTTCTTCAACCTTTGCCGATACCCGAGTGGAAGTGGGAGCACATCACTATGGATTTCGTGACAGCTTTGCCTCGGAGTCCTAAGGGTAATAATGCGGTGTGGGTGATCGTTGATCGCCTCACCAAGTCAGCTCACTTCATACCATTCAGAGTGGGTCAGTCGACAGAGGTTCTGGCGGATAAGTATATGAAGGAGGTGGTTCGTCTGCATGGAGTTCCGGTGAGTATTGTATCAGATAGAGACACTAGATTCAGATCTCACTTCTGGGAGAGTCTCCAAGCAAGTCTGGGAACTCGTCTGAAGTTCAGTACTTCCTATCACCCGCAGACAGACGGACAATCTGAGAGGACCATCCAGATCCTTGAAGATATGTTGAGGGCTTGCATGTTGGACTTTGGAGGGTCTTGGGAGGACCATCTACACTTGGCTGAGTTTTCATATAACAACAGCTATCAGGCCAGTATTAAGATGGCACCCTTTGAGGCACTGTATGGGAGGAAGTGCCGATCACCGATTTGTTGGGATGAAGTCGGTGAGAGGAGTCTTTTGGGACCTGAGATTTTGGTGCAGACCACAGAGAAGGTCAGGGTTATCAGAGATCATCTCAGGACTGCTCAGAGTAGACAGAAGAGTTGGGCTGACACTCTAAGGAGGCCATTGGAGTTCCAGACCGGAGACCATGTGTTCTTGAAGATATCACCTACCAAGGGAATTATCCGGTTTGGTACTCGTGGGAAGCTGAGTCCGAGGTATATTGGCCCGTTCGAGATCCTGGATCGTGTGGGAGACGTGTCTTATAGATTAGCATTGCCGCCATCTTTGGACGGGGTGCATAATGTCTTCCACGTGTCTCAGTTGAGGAGGTATGTCAGGGATGACAGCCATGTTCTGGATCATTCCGAACTGGAGTTGCAACCTGATTTATCATACCAAGAGCAGCCGTTGGCCATTCTGGACTGGAGTGTCAAGACACTGAAGAGCAGGGCTATTCCATTGGTGTTGGTGTCTTGGAGCAGGCATGCACCAGGAGAGGCCACTTGGGAGCGAGAGGACGTTATCCGGGAGCATTATCCCCATCTTTTCACATCTTGATTTGGTAAGACTCTTCCCTTCTCCTTGCCTTTTCCGTTATCCTTCTTTGTATCCGTGTCTATCTATAGCTTTTCTGTTATCTTTCACCTTAGGAAATTTCGAGGACGAAATTTTTGTAAGGTGGGTAGATTGTAATACCCCTTTCCCGGAATACGTGCTTAGTTACGTATTCAGCCTTTCGGTCGTATCTTCCGTTTTACCATCCGTATTTGACCGATTTTCGTTTCAAACTTCATTTCCTAATATTTTAGATTTTATGTGATTTTCTGGAATTTTCTGAAATTAAAATGAATTTCTTCAAAACCGGTGTCGGCCAGTATCGCTGACCGATTTCCGAATTTTTATCTTCCAAACTGTTAAGAATTTCTAGAAAGTCCTTTAGACACTATTGCTTAGAATCATAATTCCTACTTATACTCTTTTTCTGAGATTTTTATAAATTTATGAAAATTCTTTCGGAGTCGGTAAGTTTCTGACTCCAGGATTTTTAATTAAAAATCTACACAGTATTTCTTCAAACGAATTTCACCATTGGTCTTCAAATATTTTTCTTGATTTTTGGTAAAATTTCCAGACCAATCCAAAATACTTGAATTTTGGGCATTTTTCCAAAATTGCAAAATGCATTTCCACCTCATCTTGCCACCTCATTTCCCACTCACCCTCACCTACCCCCACTCACTCTCTCTCTCACCCACAGCCAGCCAAGTGGCAAGAGAGGGGACACCTCACCCACACACATTTGCAAGAAAGCCCTCCACTTCCATTATAATCCCAACTCCTTTACAAAATTCCTAAACTATATATTCATATCATTTGCAAGATCCCCCTTTTCTTCTCATTTCATCACCTAGAGAGAAAATCCTCATCTTCATCCTCAAGCTCAAACCCTAGCTCTAGGGCTCCTCAATCCCTTCACTTCCACCTCTAGATCACAAGGGATTCTTCAAGGCTTCATCAAGGAACCTCAAGGACTCCAACCATCACTCCAAGAACAAGTTCTTCACCTCAAGCTCCATCAACAACAAGTGGTGATTGAAGCCAACCTCTTCCTCTTTTGAATCCAGCTCCTAACTGAACCATCCAGGTGAGTTCTTACTCACCAAGACTTAAATTTACAACTCCATATGCTTAGGGTAGAGATCCATGTTCATGTGTATGGAAAAAAATCCTATTTTTAGGTCATGACACTCAAATCCAACATAACTATGTGAATCTATCAATCACTTTGACTATTCTCTGTTTTAGTGTGCTTGTAGTAGTAGGTCAGGTCTTGTAATGCCATAAAAATCCCAACTTTTGACTGTAGAAACCAACCCCAACAGAATCCTGATTTTCTGCTCTAACAGCAGAAATTTCCGGAGGACCGGTCGACCGGCAGTCGACCGGGACTCTGCCGATGTGCACAGCAGGCACGACATTGAGCTGGCAGTCGACTGGCAGTCGACCGCTGACTCGACCGGCTTCACAAATTGCCTTGGACCAGTCGACTGGCAGTCGACCGGCCAAAACCTGGAGCTCTCGCACTCGGTACGGTCGACCGGCAGTCGACCGGGACTCGACCGCCAGTTCATTTCCCAGTCGACCGGCAGTCGACCGGAGGTCGACCGCCAGGCCAAATTCTGGGATAGATTCAGACTCCTTTTCTTTTTAATTTCTGATTTTACCTCGATACATGTATACTGTATTAGACTTGTTTTAGACATCATACCTGTACTGCATGACCCGCTACCTGATGTACCTTACTATACTATGTCTCATGCCATGTTGTTACATATTGCTAAGCTTATATTGCTTCATGACTCATGTTACTTATTATTAGTCCATAACATGTTAAAATGTGAAGTATCACCAATCCTTCATGCTATCCCTAAAACACCAAGCATGATATATACGACTATTTCATAAATTCACCAACTTATACATGGGTCGGGGGAAATATGCGGATATCGATATGTGTTCGTGTTTACAGTGGTATTAGGATGTGCACTATATTTTCCGGTCTTACCTGCGGTACTCCAGGGGACCGAGGGGAGTGCTTCCTCCCTTTCCTGTTTACATGTCATGACTTTCCTGTTAGCCTAGCGGCAGGTTCCGTCTTCAAGCAACGGAACAATACTGGGCCGTGGTCCGGGCATGCACGGGACACACTGTAAACATAGTTCGTCGATACAACCGCTGTTTCTAATAACAACCTTGTCGTACTGGGATATGGATCTATGTGCTCTGGGACGCTGGGTCACATAGCTAGATATCACAGTAAGACAAGTAATAATAATAAGACATTAATTGTAGATTTATTGCATATGACTTTATCTTTCTTAGTTTACATCTCTTGTCTTACATTGTTACTTAGTACTATTTCATTATCTCTATTCATGATCCCTGCCACTTGGCTTTCTCTTATTATTGTATTATGTCTTGACCCTTTGGATTTGCATATTCAGATTCGGAGGCCTGGAACGAAGTGGAGCCTTCCACTGAGGACTTAGCTTATCTAGGAGAGCAGGCTGACCAGCTCTAGATCTATCTTGCCCGGCACTCCTTTTTGGTTCACGGATTTCCATCCATACGTGAGCATTTTTGTATTTTTGGTTGTATCTTGTATCGTTTTGGACTTGAGTTGTGATAATGGACACTTGTATAGTGATTTTGTATATCATAACTTGTATAACTCTGTACTTCTATTTTGTATGTTGGCTTATGATTATATCACGCTGTGTGTTATACTCTGATACTTGTTGTACTTATGCTTAGCGTATATACGTGGGGGCACCATCTAACCTACGTATATGCGTCGCAGTGACGTCCCCGTATCATGGGATCGGGGCGTTACAGTTACGGTTTGGTATTGAAGATGGAAAACGAAGGTTCTTCTTTGTTTTTAAAAGAATGAAAATGAAATGGAAAAAGAGATAAAGAATTTGTGGATTTGTGCATGATGGAAAGAAAATGAAAAGAATTAGAAAACAAGATTTGCTTTGGAAAGAAAACTAAAAGAAGGAGAACTTTGTAAAAGACTTTAAGATGTGAAAAATCATGACTAGCTACCTTTCTAAATTGCTAACTTACTAGACTCCGTTATGGTGATGCTTGCCTCATGTTGATTCATCGGCATATGTATGTCTTGCGTGTTGGTCTAGTTACTTTCCCACTTGATTGATGGGTGATCTTCTTGGACTTGTCTTGTAGCCTCATTGATTTCATCGGCTCTCAAGATAGAATTTCAATGGTGGACTCGAGGAGTGACACTCAAGGGATGCTAAGGAAGAAGATACAACATTCATTAGTCATTCAAGGCAAATACAACAAGTTAGCATTGAAGTAATGAAGTTGTACAACAAATAGCATATGTTTGCTGATCCATCTCCATGTTCCATCAAGGCACTTGTTCTAAAGACAAGGCTCTAAATGAGGCACACATGAATCATATGGAATTACAACAAGAGCCTGCCAAGCATGAAAGTAACCCATCGGGGATGAAAAAGACTCAACAATTGCAAGATGAAAAATTAGCGATCACCCAAGAGTTAGAAATTAGCAATGTTAGTGGTTAGCTAGTCATGTTAGAAGAAGTTAGCTACTAGCCATTACAAGAAAAGAAAAGCAATTCATGAATGAAAGTGCAAGGAAAGTGTAATACCCCGTTCCCGGAATACGTACTTAGTTGCGTATTCAGATTTCGATCGTATTTTTTCGATTTGTTTCCTGTATTTATTCTGTATTATGAATTCCTTATATGACTGTTTTGTCTTGGATTTGGATTCGTGGATTCGGAGTCAGCCCTAGTCTGAACCGAAGGCCCGATCCTAGAGTATTACTCGATTTAGATATTCTGATAATTAGAATTGACCAATTTTAGTTTTAAATATCATTTTCCAATATTATATATTTTCTATGATTTTCTAGATTTTTCTGGAATTAAAATAAAAATCTTCAAAACCGGTGTCGGCCAGTGCCGCTGACCGATTCCTGGATTTTTAATTCTCAAACCACTTGGAATTTCTAGAAGGTCCTTTAGGCATTATTTCTTAGAATCATATTTTCTACCTACATTCTTTTTCTGAGGATTTTATGATTTTATGAAAATTCCATCGGAGTCGGTAGGTAACTGGTTCCGGGATTTTTAGTTTTAAAACTATAAAGTATTTCTTCAAACGGATTTCACTATTGGTCTTTATATATTATTATTGATTTTTGGTAATTATTTCGGGTCGTTCCGAGATACTTGAATTTCGGACGATTCCGGTGTTTTCCCGAAAGATTTCCGCATCCGCAACTGAATCCCGGGAATCCGCCACTTCCATTATTTTCATTTTCCATTCCAAGAGTATTCCTTCCCTTTTCCATTTTCTTTCCCATTTCCTATTTTCTTTCTTTCCTTTCCTTTAACTTCCACCTCACACTTTTCCTATTTTCCAAAATTCTAAATTCCATAAACTCCACCAACTCCCACCTACTTCCTCATTATTATCACTCCACCTCACCCTCTCTCATGGCCGGCCAAGTGTCCACTTGAGAGACACCTCACCTCCCCTTTTTTTACACAAAACCCCCTCACTTCCAATTGATTTGCATCCCCTTCAAAAAATCCAAAACATATAAATGCTTTCCCTTTACTTTCTATTTCATTTTTTCTTCACTTCTCTTTTCTCTTCTTCACTTCTCAAAAGAGAAGCCTTCACCTTCACCAAAACCCTAACCTCCATCTCCCCCTTCATCTCCACCACCTCAACAACTACTCCAACACTTTAGCTTCATCTTCTTCCTCCTTCATCACCATGGAAGCAACCACAAGGTCATCAACTCCAACAACTTCATCAACTCCACCAACATCTCCACTCTCTTTTCATCATCAACCACCACCACTTCTTTTGGTAAGTAATTTCCCTCACCAAGACTTGTACAACTCTTAGTCTACTTATGTTTGCTTATTCTTGTTGATTCGTGTCTTCAATTCTTGTTATTTAGCCATCAAACACAAACCCTAGAAAATCTGTTCTGTTTACTGTTTCCAGTCGATTAGTCGACTAGACCTATAGATTAGTCGACTAGAAAACCCTAGCTGAAACTTAACCTTTTCTGGAAACACAGTATTAGTCGACTTACCTTAGATCCTAGTCGACTATAGATCCTTAGTCGACTACACCCTTGACCCTAGTCGACTAACTTTTCCTGAACCAAAACCTTAACTCTCTGTATCACAGTATTAGTCGACTTAGCCTAACTATCAGTCGACTTGTCATGTCTGTTAGTCGACTACCCCTATGACCCTAGTCGACTAACTTTTCCTGAATCAGAATATCAACTCTCTGGAACCCAGTATTAGTCGACTATACCAGACTGTTAGTCGACTAACCCCTTTATTAGTCGACTACTCATCCTACCCTAGTCGACTAATTCTGTCTGTTTGTTACAGTTATTTACCTTCTCAAACTTGGATCTTATACTTGGTTTATATGTTGTATATTATACTTCTTGACTTGTATCTTGACTAACATCATCTTCACTTCTCTCTTTCTCTCTCCTCTTCACTCTACATATATATATCATAGTTTATGGCGTGCCTCGGATTTCGTGGATTTCGGATCTTTCGGCGCTTTGAGGGTTTAGGCGAGTATTCTCACTCGCTACTTTCTTGTATGCGAGTAGTCTCGCCTCTATTTGAGTTTCCCGTTTCATCGGTCGATAAGTATTTCGCTTCTTATTTCCATATTCATATATTGCACTACAATTGCTTATATTATGGTAGCTTCATCTTGTGCTTGTACCATGCTTATGATATGCTTGCTTCTTCATCATATACCATGCGTGGCCGACCCTTCGTGGTCGTTGGACCTTGAGTTACTTTTATGTTACCTTGCCATACCATTACCTCAGACTAGTCATTTACATGCTTCCTTTTAACACATGTATATCACCTGACCTCTAGTATGGTATCACCTGACTACCTGTCGTGCCACTATTTGGCAAGACCCTATTATTATGACCACGACTTACCACTGACCTAATATCTATCTCTTGACTTGTTTGATTGATTGCTAAATGTCACCATCCTATCATGCTATCACTTTACACCCAGCATGATGTACTTGACTTGTGATTGTCATCTTTACGGGAATCCTGATTTGTTATCCTGTATCATGATCAGTGACCTGTATATTGTATTCCTGCTTTACATGCAGTGACCTGACTGTATAGTACTTATGTACTCCAGATTTCCTGATCATGTCCTGATTCTATTATTCCCGTAAAGTGATAATTAAACTATTGAATCCTAAAAAGGACCAACTTGTATTGGGTCGGGGGAAATATGCGGATATCGATATGTGTTCGTGTTTACAGTGGCATTAGGTTGTGCACTATATATCCGGTCTGACCTGAGGGCCACCAGGGGACCGAGGGGAGAGCTGGCTCCCTACACTCCTGTTTTAACGGGCATACATAAGTCCCTCCTCCTGGATAAGCCTTGCGGCTGGCTTCCGTTTCCATGCAACGGAGCAAACTTTGGCCGTGGTCCCGGGTATGTACGGGACCCACTGTAAACATAGTTCGTTGATACAACCGCTATTTCCAATAACAACCTCGACTTTCTATATATGGAAGTATGTGAGTTGGGATATATACCGAGACACATACCTAGATATATGGTAAGACGAGTAATAATAAAGTGTCATAATAACTGGCTCTTTAAGTTGTAAGTAGAGGTATGTGGAATGGGACGCATACTAAAGCCTGCAACTTAAATGGCTCTGAATCTGTGATATGCATTACTATATTTGCTAGTCTTGGATTTTACTTCGAATTTCCGGTTTTATGAGTATTATCGTATTAACGGCTCATATTCTGCTTTATCCTGGATTTCCTGTTTTATGGATATTATTATATACTTGTTCATATATATTTCACTTGTGTTCTAACCCTCCTGTCTTCTGTACTTGACTCTTGTACTCACCCTTGGCTCGCCACCTGGCTTTTGCATCCTACTCGCCTGGGGAGTTTCACTGACTCCCCTGGATTCTCATGTCCAGGTTATGGAGCCCGGAGCGTGTGGATTCTCCCCGTTACTGCTCAGAGTGGCGCAGCGGTAGCGTGGATCTCCAGCCGACCGTCCAGAGCCACATCCTTCCAGGCCCCCTTTGTGCCTCTCGAGTTTCCTCTTAGCAAACTCGTGAGTGCCCTTTTTCTATTCATACTTGTACATTCCTTGTATACATGTATGTGGACACCCTTTTATACTGTTCATATATGTATATCTTTTGTATTCTCGCATTTGCGCATATCTGTGATGTATTATTATTGTAATATTCATCACCTCTGGTGATAACTCTGTGATTGTATATATATATGTGTTGGAATGTATAATGCACCATTTGCTTCCGTACTCTGATTCTTGTCTGTACTGATGCTTAGCGTATATACGGGAAGGTACTTCGGACTTACGTATATACGTTGCAGTGACGACCCCGTATCGCCAGGATCGGGGCGTTACAGGATGGTATCAGAGCTTAGGCTCTAACTTCCTCAGTACGTCCAGAGGGCAAATTAATGGTAATGAGATTTGCAACTGGAATACATGAGTCTTGGTTATACATTCCAACTACAAGTGCAGAGTTATCTATTCTTGACTATCTTTCCTTTGATTCCTAATTCCTCCTATCCCTTCCCTGTTTGGTTTTATGAATCCTTATACTATTTTAAGATATGACTAGACTAGAGAGGTAGTGGCTGGTTCAGAATGAAGCTATTATGTGATCTCTTCGGCCAACTTGATGAAGCTTGGTATTCTCCAGATCGATCTTGATCTGGCTATCTTTCAGAGGACAGCAGTCGGACTCTTAATTATTGGTCTTCTTTATTATGCTCAGGATTTTCGGGGTTTTCTTTATTACACAGCCACGACATCATCAGTATTCATTTATTTCACAGCCACGACATCATCAGTATTATTCAGCATTATTCTAAAGATTTATTACACAGCCACGACATCATCAGCCGGAAATGCAGAGTATGATTATTATTCAGTTGACTTGAGAGCCCTACCTATAGTGCTTCATATCTTAATTGGTATAAATTCCACCGCTGTCCCCTTGTATTCAATTTACCCCTTAACGAAATTGCGAGGACGCAATTTTTGTAAGGTGGGTGGATTGTAATACCCCGTTCCCGGAATACGTACTTAGTTGCGTATTCAGATTTCGGTCGTATTTTTTCGATTTGTTTCCTGTAATTATTCTGTATTATGAATTCCTTATATGACTGTTTTGTCTTGGATTTGGATTCGTGGATTCGGAGTCAGCCCTAGTCTGAACCGAAGGCCCGATCCTAGAGTATTACTCGATTTAGACATTCTGATAATTAGAATTGACCAATTTTAGTTTTAAATATCATTTTCCAATATTATATATTTTCTATGATTTTCTAGATTTTTCTGGAATTAAATAAAAATCTTCAAAACCGGTGTCGGCCAGTGCCGCTGACCGATTCCTGGATTTTTAATTCTCAAACCACTTGGAATTTCTAGAAGGTCCTTTAGGCATTATTTCTTAGAATCATATTTTCTACCTACATTCTTTTTCTGAGGATTTTATGATTTTATGAAAATTCCATCGGAGTCGGTAGGTAACTGGTTCCGGGATTTTTAGTTTTAAAACTATAAAGTATTTCTTCAAACGGATTTCACTATTGGTCTTTATATATTATTATTGATTTTTGGTAATTATTTCGGGTCGTTCCGAGATACTTGAATTTCGGACGATTCCGGTGTTTTCCCGAAAGATTTCCGCATCCGCAACTGAATCCCGGGAATCCGCCACTTCCATTATTTTCATTTTCCATTCCAAGAGTATTCCTTCCCTTTTCCATTTTCTTTCCCATTTCCTATTTTCTTTCTTTCCTTTCCTTTAACTTCCACCTCACACTTTTCCTATTTTCCAAAATTCTAAATTCCATAAACTCCACCAACTCCCACCTACTTCCTCATTATTATCACTCCACCTCACCCTCTCTCATGGCCGGCCAAGTGTCCACTTGAGAGACACCTCACCTCCCCTTTTTTTACACAAAACCCCTCACTTCCATTTGATTTGCATCCCCTTCAAAAAATCCAAAACATATAAATGCTTTCCCTTTACTTTCTATTTCATTTTTTCTTCACTTCTCTTTTCTCTTCTTCACTTCTCAAAAGAGAAGCCTTCACCTTCACCAAAACCCTAACCTCCATCTCCCCCTTCATCTCCACCACCTCAACAACTACTCCAACACTTTAGCTTCATCTTCTTCCTCCTTCATCACCATGGAAGCAACCACAAGGTCATCAACTCCAACAACTTCATCAACTCCACCAACATCTCCACTCTCTTTTCATCATCAACCACCACCACTTCTTTTGGTAAGTAATTTCCCTCACCAAGACTTGTACAACTCTTAGTCTACTTATGTTTGCTTATTCTTGTTGATTCGTGTCTTCAATTCTTGTTATTTAGCCATCAAACACAAACCCTAGAAAATCTGTTCTGTTTACTGTTTCCAGTCGATTAGTCGACTAGACCTATAGATTAGTCGACTAGAAAACCCTAGCTGAAACTTAACCTTTTCTGGAAACACAGTATTAGTCGACTTACCTTAGATCCTAGTCGACTATAGATCCTTAGTCGACTACACCCTTGACCCTAGTCGACTAACTTTTCCTGAACCAAAACCTTAACTCTCTGTATCACAGTATTAGTCGACTTAGCCTAACTATCAGTCGACTTGTCATGTCTGTTAGTCGACTACCCCTATGACCCTAGTCGACTAACTTTTCCTGAATCAGAATATCAACTCTCTGGAACCCAGTATTAGTCGACTATACCAGACTGTTAGTCGACTAACCCCTTTATTAGTCGACTACTCATCCTACCCTAGTCGACTAATTCTGTCTGTTTGTTACAGTTATTTACCTTCTCAAACTTGGATCTTATACTTGGTTTATATGTTGTATATTATACTTCTTGACTTGTATCTTGACTAACATCATCTTCACTTCTCTCTTTCTCTCTCCTCTTCACTCTACATATATATATCATAGTTTATGGCGTGCCTCGGATTTCGTGGATTTCGGATCTTTCGGCGCTTTGAGGGTTTAGGCGAGTATTCTCACTCGCTACTTTCTTGTATGCGAGTAGTCTCGCCTCTATTTGAGTTTCCCGTTTCATCGGTCGATAAGTATTTCGCTTCTTATTTCCATATTCATATATTGCACTACAATTGCTTATATTATGGTAGCTTCATCTTGTGCTTGTACCATGCTTATGATATGCTTGCTTCTTCATCATATACCATGCGTGGCCGACCCTTCGTGGTCGTTGGACCTTGAGTTACTTTTATGTTACCTTGCCATACCATTACCTCAGACTAGTCATTTACATGCTTCCTTTTAACACATGTATATCACCTGACCTCTAGTATGGTATCACCTGACTACCTGTCGTGCCACTATTTGGCAAGACCCTATTATTATGACCACGACTTACCACTGACCTAATATCTATCTCTTGACTTGTTTGATTGATTGCTAAATGTCACCATCCTATCATGCTATCACTTTACACCCAGCATGATGTACTTGACTTGTGATTGTCATCTTTACGGGAATCCTGATTTGTTATCCTGTATCATGATCAGTGACCTGTATATTGTATTCCTGCTTTACATGCAGTGACCTGACTGTATAGTACTTATGTACTCCAGATTTCCTGATCATGTCCTGATTCTATTATTCCCGTAAAGTGATAATTAAACTATTGAATCCTAAAAAGGACCAACTTGTATTGGGTCGGGGGAAATATGCGGATATCGATATGTGTTCGTGTTTACAGTGGCATTAGGTTGTGCACTATATATCCGGTCTGACCTGAGGGCCACCAGGGGACCGAGGGGAGAGCTGGCTCCCTACACTCCTGTTTTAACGGGCATACATAAGTCCCTCCTCCTGGATAAGCCTTGCGGCTGGCTTCCGTTTCCATGCAACGGAGCAAACTTTGGCCGTGGTCCCGGGTATGTACGGGACCCACTGTAAACATAGTTCGTTGATACAACCGCTATTTCCAATAACAATCTCGACTTTCTATATATGGAAGTATGTGAGTTGGGATATATACCGAGACACATACCTAGATATATGGTAAGACGAGTAATAATAAAGTGTCATAATAACTGGCTCTTTAAGTTGTAAGTAGAGGTATGTGGAATGGGACGCATACTAAAGCCTGCAACTTAAATGGCTCTGAATCTGTGATATGCATTACTATATTTGCTAGTCTTGGATTTTACTTCGAATTTCCGGTTTATGAGTATTATCGTATTAACGGCTCATATTCTGCTTTATCCTGGATTTCCTGTTTTATGGATATTATTATATACTTGTTCATATATATTTCACTTGTGTTCTAACCCTCCTGTCTTCTGTACTTGACTCTTGTACTCACCCTTGGCTCGCCACCTGGCTTTTGCATCCTACTCGCCTGGGGAGTTTCACTGACTCCCCTGGATTCTCATGTCCAGGTTATGGAGCCCGGAGCGTGTGGATTCTCCCCGTTACTGCTCAGAGTGGCGCAGCGGTAGCGTGGATCTCCAGCCGACCGTCCAGAGCCACATCCTTCCAGGCCCCCTTTGTGCCTCTCGAGTTTCCTCTTAGCAAACTCGTGAGTGCCCTTTTCTATTCATACTTGTACATTCCTTGTATACATGTATGTGGACACCCTTTTATACTGTTCATATATGTATATCTTTTGTATTCTCGCATTTGCGCATATCTGTGATGTATTATTATTGTAATATTCATCACCTCTGGTGATAACTCTGTGATTGTATATATATATGTGTTGGAATGTATAATGCACCATTTGCTTCCGTACTCTGATTCTTGTCTGTACTGATGCTTAGCGTATATACGGGAAGGTACTTCGGACTTACGTATATACGTTGCAGTGACGACCCCGTATCGCCAGGATCGGGGCGTTACAGGATGGTATCAGAGCTTAGGCTCTAACTTCCTCAGTACGTCCAGAGGGCAAATTAATGGTAATGAGATTTGCAACTGGAATACATGAGTCTTGGTTATACATTCCAACTACAAGTGCAGAGTTATCTATTCTTGACTATCTTTCCTTTGATTCCTAATTCCTCCTATCCCTTCCCTGTTTTGGTTTTATGAATCCTTATACTATTTTAAGATATGACTAGACTAGAGAGGTAGTGGCTGGTTCAGAATGAAGCTATTATGTGATCTCTTCGGCCAACTTGATGAAGCTTGGTATTCTCCAGATCGATCTTGATCTGGCTATCTTTCAGAGGACAGCAGTCGGACTCTTAATTATTGGTCTTCTTTATTATGCTCAGGATTTTCGGGGTTTTCTTTATTACACAGCCACGACATCATCAGTATTCATTTATTTCACAGCCACGACATCATCAGTATTATTCAGCATTATTCTAAAGATTTATTACACAGCCACGACATCATCAGCCGGAAATGCAGAGTATGATTATTATTCAGTTGACTTGAGAGCCCTACCTATAGTGCTTCATATCTTAATTGGTATAAATTCCACCGCTGTCCCCTTGTATTCAATTTACCCCTTAACGAAATTGCGAGGACGCAATTTTTGTAAGGTGGGTGGATTGTAATACCCCGTTCCCGGAATACGTACTTAGTTGCGTATTCAGATTTTGGTCGTATTTTTTCGATTTGTTTCCTGTATTTATTCTGTATTATGAATTCCTTATATGACTGTTTTGTCTTGGATTTGGATTCGTGGATTCGGAGTCAGCCCTAGTCTGAACCGAAGGCCCGATCCTAGAGTATTACTCGATTTAGACATTCTGATAATTAGAATTGACCAATTTTAGTTTTAAATATCATTTTCCAATATTATATATTTTCTATGATTTTCTAGATTTTTCTGGAATTAAAATAAAAATCTTCAAAACCGGTGTCGGCCAGTGCCGCTGACCGATTCCTGGATTTTTAATTCTCAAACCACTTGGAATTTCTAGAAGGTCCTTTAGGCATTATTTCTTAGAATCATATTTTCTACCTACATTCTTTTTCTGAGGATTTTATGATTTTATGAAAATTCCATCGGAGTCGGTAGGTAACTGGTTCCGGGATTTTTAGTTTTAAAACTATAAAGTATTTCTTCAAACGGATTTCACTATTGGTCTTTATATATTATTATTGATTTTTGGTAATTATTTCGGGTCGTTCCGAGATACTTGAATTTCGGACGATTCCGGTGTTTTCCCGAAAGATTTCCGCATCCGCAACTGAATCCCGGGAATCCGCCACTTCCATTATTTTCATTTTCCATTCCAAGAGTATTCCTTCCCTTTTCCATTTTCTTTCCCATTTCCTATTTTCTTTCTTTCCTTTCCTTTAACTTCCACCTCACACTTTTCCTATTTTCCAAAATTCTAAATCCATAAACTCCACCAACTCCCACCTACTTCCTCATTATTATCACTCCACCTCACCCTCTCTCATGGCCGGCCAAGTGTCCACTTGAGAGACACCTCACCTCCCCTTTTTTTACACAAAACCCCCTCACTTCCATTTGATTTGCATCCCCTTCAAAAAATCCAAAACATATAAATGCTTTCCCTTTACTTTCTATTTCATTTTTTCTTCACTTCTCTTTTCTCTTCTTCACTTCTCAAAAGAGAAGCCTTCACCTTCACCAAAACCCTAACCTCCATCTCCCCTTCATCTCCACCACCTCAACAACTACTCCAACACTTTAGCTTCATCTTCTTCCTCCTTCATCACCATGGAAGCAACCACAAGGTCATCAACTCCAACAACTTCATCAACTCCACCAACATCTCCACTCTCTTTTCATCATCAACCACCACCACTTCTTTTGGTAAGTAATTTCCCTCACCAAGACTTGTACAACTCTTAGTCTACTTATGTTTGCTTATTCTTGTTGATTCGTGTCTTCAATTCTTGTTATTTAGCCATCAAACACAAACCCTAGAAAATCTGTTCTGTTTACTGTTTCCAGTCGATTAGTCGACTAGACCTATAGATTAGTCGACTAGAAAACCCTAGCTGAAACTTAACCTTTTCTGGAAACACAGTATTAGTCGACTTACCTTAGATCCTAGTCGACTATAGATCCTTAGTCGACTACACCCTTGACCCTAGTCGACTAACTTTTCCTGAACCAAAACCTTAACTCTCTGTATCACAGTATTAGTCGACTTAGCCTAACTATCAGTCGACTTGTCATGTCTGTTAGTCGACTACCCCTATGACCCTAGTCGACTAACTTTTCCTGAATCAGAATATCAACTCTCTGGAACCCAGTATTAGTCGACTATACCAGACTGTTAGTCGACTAACCCCTTTATTAGTCGACTACTCATCCTACCCTAGTCGACTAATTCTGTCTGTTTGTTACAGTTATTTACCTTCTCAAACTTGGATCTTATACTTGGTTTATATGTTGTATATTATACTTCTTGACTTGTATCTTGACTAACATCATCTTCACTTCTCTCTTTCTCTCTCCTCTTCACTCTACATATATATATCATAGTTTATGGCGTGCCTCGGATTTCGTGGATTTCGGATCTTTCGGCGCTTTGAGGGTTTAGGCGAGTATTCTCACTCGCTACTTTCTTGTATGCGAGTAGTCTCGCCTCTATTTGAGTTTCCCGTTTCATCGGTCGATAAGTATTTCGCTTCTTATTTCCATATTCATATATTGCACTACAATTGCTTATATTATGGTAGCTTCATCTTGTGCTTGTACCATGCTTATGATATGCTTGCTTCTTCATCATATACCATGCGTGGCCGACCCTTCGTGGTCGTTGGACCTTGAGTTACTTTTATGTTACCTTGCCATACCATTACCTCAGACTAGTCATTTACATGCTTCCTTTTAACACATGTATATCACCTGACCTCTAGTATGGTATCACCTGACTACCTGTCGTGCCACTATTTGGCAAGACCCTATTATTATGACCACGACTTACCACTGACCTAATATCTATCTCTTGACTTGTTTGATTGATTGCTAAATGTCACCATCCTATCATGCTATCACTTTACACCCAGCATGATGTACTTGACTTGTGATTGTCATCTTTACGGGAATCCTGATTTGTTATCCTGTATCATGATCAGTGACCTGTATATTGTATTCCTGCTTTACATGCAGTGACCTGACTGTATAGTACTTATGTACTCCAGATTTCCTGATCATGTCCTGATTCTATTATTCCCGTAAAGTGATAATTAAACTATTGAATCCTAAAAAGGACCAACTTGTATTGGGTCGGGGGAAATATGCGGATATCGATATGTGTTCGTGTTTACAGTGGCATTAGGTTGTGCACTATATATCCGGTCTGACCTGAGGGCCACCAGGGGACCGAGGGGAGAGCTGGCTCCCTACACTCCTGTTTTAACGGGCATACATAAGTCCCTCCTCCTGGATAAGCCTTGCGGCTGGCTTCCGTTTCCATGCAACGGAGCAAACTTTGGCCGTGGTCCCGGGTATGTACGGGACCCACTGTAAACATAGTTCGTTGATACAACCGCTATTTCCAATAACAACCTCGACTTTCTATATATGAAAGTATGTGAGTTGGGATATATACCGAGACACATACCTAGATATATGGTAAGACGAGTAATAATAAAGTGTCATAATAACTGGCTCTTTAAGTTGTAAGTAGAGGTATGTGGAATGGGACGCATACTAAAGCCTGCAACTTAAATGGCTCTGAATCTGTGATATGCATTACTATATTTGCTAGTCTTGGATTTTACTTCGAATTTCCGGTTTTATGAGTATTATCGTATTAACGGCTCATATTCTGCTTTATCCTGGATTTCCTGTTTTATGGATATTATTATATACTTGTTCATATATATTTCACTTGTGTTCTAACCCTCCTGTCTTCTGTACTTGACTCTTGTACTCACCCTTGGCTCGCCACCTGGCTTTTGCATCCTACTCGCCTGGGGAGTTTCACTGACTCCCCTGGATTCTCATGTCCAGGTTATGGAGCCCGGAGCGTGTGGATTCTCCCCGTTACTGCTCAGAGTGGCGCAGCGGTAGCGTGGATCTCCAGCCGACCGTCCAGAGCCACATCCTTCCAGGCCCCCTTTGTGCCTCTCGAGTTTCCTCTTAGCAAACTCGTGAGTGCCCTTTTTCTATTCATACTTGTACATTCCTTGTATACATGTATGTGGACACCCTTTTATACTGTTCATATATGTATATCTTTTGTATTCTCGCATTTGCGCATATCTGTGATGTATTATTATTGTAATATTCATCACCTCTGGTGATAACTCTGTGATTGTATATATATATGTGTTGGAATGTATAATGCACCATTTGCTTCCGTACTCTGATTCTTGTCTGTATTGATGCTTAGCGTATATACGGGAAGGTACTTCGAACTTACGTATATACGTTCCAGTGACGACCCCGTATCGCCGGGATCGGGGCGTTACAGAAAGTAAAGCTTGAATGAAATAATGCAAGTAAAGTACTAGAAATTGCTCAAGTAGAGAAAGGAGATTGGATTAATCCTTACTTCACAAGTTGTCACACCTTAGTTTACACAAGCTTTCTCTCTCTCTCAATCTCTCTCTCACAAAATTTCTAGGAGGAAGAAGAAGAACTAGAGCAATAAAAATCCTAGAGAAAAACCTACAAAATACAAGCTCTATCCTCTTATCTCCCCTCTCTTCTTTCGCTGGCCCTGATGGTCTATTTATAGGCTCAGAGAGAAGGCTCTAGAACCCGGACAGGTGGAGGAAATCGCGGGCTCAACAGCCAAGATGCTGCCGCGGATCCGCGGCCAGAGCCGCGTTTCCGCGGCAGAATCTGGGCCGTTAGGCCTGCGATTTCTGTTGCGGATTTCTCGCAGGTTGTTAGCCACGTGGACCTTCTGGAATGTCTGAGCTGGCGCGTGGATGTCTCCAGGTCCTGGGCTCAACCCTTGGGCTCTCTTTTGGGCTTTGATTAATTCTCCTTTAATTCTTGATAATTAAAGGGATTATGGGCCTCTTCTCCATTAAAATATGGACCTGCAAAAAATAGAGAGAAAAAGATTAAAAATCACATTTTTATTTATGATATGCATGGTATGGATGTGGCAAAATATGCAAAAATGAATAACAATCAACATCCCACTTTTTGCTATAAATAGTCTCTTACTGAACACAAAGGACGGAGGAACACGGATAAGAGACGGATAGAGAAGAGATTGGCTTGAAAAGAGCAAAATTCCTAATAAAAGGACTCTACTGATCTTCTGTTCTCTGATTCTCCAAACCAAGCGAGAAGGGAGTCTTATTAGGAGACAGTTCGATCACCTGATCTATTGCAACGTCAAAGGGATAAAGTGATCACGCGCTGATCAGATTTCTACCGGCACATTTTCCCAGAAATCTCAGAGGAGATCTACTTGTAATTTTCTTTTTCTTTCTATAAAGAAATACTTGTAATTTCGCTCCTCTACCCTTTTTGTAAGTTTTTCCCGAATCACTTTTTTAATGGAAAACAATCGTGATCCATAAGGAGGGAATTGCGATGAAAGCGTGTTGTAAGTTCTCTTTTAGTTCACTTAAACTAGTTAAAAGTTCTTCTATGTTTTTACAAAAAAAGAAAAAAAATGCAGCTATGTTAATTTGGAGAAAATTGTAAATAGGAGAAGATGGTGATTGTGTAAAAAGAAAATAAAGTTTAAACAAGAACTAAAAAAATTTAAAAAAGAAAAGTTGGTCTTTTGAAATATGATTCTAAACTAATTAATTAAAAATTTAATCTAAAAGAAAACTTACCTCCTTTGACCGAATGCTTACCTTGAATCTTAGGTGACGGTGTTGCCTTAGAGTGGAGGCGATCAGCGCATAACCCATAAGAGTTAATTTCTATCTCTTCCATATTACATCATCAAGATGACACAAGTATAAAGTGATACAGACTGAGACTAGAACCTATCGTCGAGCTATTGGTGGAACTCACAAAGGCAAGGCTCTTTCATTGCTACAAGACTCACTTGGATTGCAATTGGTATCAAAAGAGGAAAAGTAAAAAAGAAGAAGAACATAAAAATGTAAACTTTGATTGCATAGAAAGACGATGAAAGAAAGGAGAAAGGTTATATCGGTGTCACTCTCAACATAAATCTCTCTCTCTTACTTAATCATAATCTCAGTCTATGTTTACAAAGAATAAAATTACATTAAAAGAGAAATGAAAATCTAAACTAAAGTAGAATAAAAACTAGCTTAAGAATCTATCTCTGCTTAATCATGTCTTGTGACGTCAGAAATCCCAGTATTTATATGCAAAACCAAAAGGAGAGAGCGTCTAAAGATAGCGGGAACAAACACTCCTATATATCTTACTAGATTGTTGAGAAAATGCGGCTTGGCTTCCTGGGTGTGGCCACCCGGGGAGCGTAGCCCAGTGATTTTTTTTTGGCTCCTTTTATCCAACTAGTTTCTCTTTTTTGGCTCTGAATTTGTTGATATCGCTATTGATCTTCAGCTATCCGAAATGGATTCATAAAAATCTGAACTTAACTGGTTTTCATTTGGTGTTATCTCTCTGATTTGCTCTAATTTTCAGCTGAATATTTACTCTAATTCTTGATTTTGATTTAATCTGAGTTTCAGCGGGCTCTGGGCTCGTTTTCTCTTCCATCTCCTATAGTAAAGGTCTGCATAAATTTAGACAAAAATAATACTAAAAAGCAGAGTTTATTATAAAATAAATATGGGAATATGGTGATAAATATACAATATCAGTGACCAATCATACCCCACACCTATCTTTTGTTCGTTCTCAAACAAAACAAATAAAAAGTAAATAGAGCTAACCTAGACTAACTCACTTCGTAGGAATCACGGTTGCACTTAACTTGTGGAACAAGCCGTTAAACCTCTAGGTTACTTTTAGAGGATGAGTTTTGTTTCGTGAGAGTTTTCAATGAATTACACCCAATAAATCCAAAAAAAGAGAAACAAAGGCTTAGTATTTTTGAAAAAAATATTTGAAAAAGAGAGAAAATATTTGATGTATTTTTGTAAAAATTCAAGTAATCTATAAGTTATAGGAAAATCAAAATTTTTATTCCTAAACTTAGTCTCTATTCAAAAACTTGTTATCAATCAAGATAAGGAATCAAACTGTATTTTTCATTTAGTCTGTTATTTTACTCTAAGTCATATGCACCTTCATGACCAAGAAATTTTGATTTGGGATTGTTCAACTCTAACTCTTATGCCTTATTTTTATAAATTTTTAGTGGTAACATCTCTTGGTTTTATTAGGCTTTCTAATTCACCCATGTAATGAGGCTTAGATTGGTGAGTCCCAAACCGGAGGGTCTTAGGGCACCGGGTGAGAAAACATCCCAAAGATTTAAGTACTCCAGTAAACAAGGCCACAAAATTAAGAATTTTATTTATTATATGAACCACTTTTAGGCGTGAATATTTATGCTTTATGAGGTACAAATTCGCAGGTTAATCAAATTTTTTTGATATGCATATATATAGTTCTCTTTTTTTTCTTTTTTTATAAGGCATAAGAATCTTTACTTTTTGAATCCTAAGTGTGTAAGTATATAAAGTATGCATATTTCATCAAGATAAAGATCAAGACTAAATTATTTTTTGTAACCCCCTGATCCCTGGTGTACGTATCACAGTATCAGCACTCGATATGACGTACAAAATTGATTTGATATTCCTGATAGTCAGATTGAACCGATTTTAGTTTCAAATATTATTTTTCCTTATTTTAGATTTTTTTCAGAACTTTCTGAAAATTTTCTGGATTATTTTGAAAAATCTCCATAGTCGGTGTCGACCGATACTGAGAATTGGATCTATGATTTTTAATTCACAAATGAAGTAGAATTGTAGAAATCTGCTTTCACCTTATATCTTCGAATCACATTATCTACATTTTGGTATTTTTGGGGATTTTTCAGAATGTATGAAAAATCGGGTTAAACCGGTGTCGCCCAATATCGACGATCCTTTTCTGGATTTTTAATTTACAAATCAGACTACATTTCTTCAAACTGTTTTCATATTATGTCTCAGAATATATTCTCTATTTTATGTAATTTTTGGGAACTGTTCGGAACTAGTCAAAATTTGACCCTATTAAAATAATATTACATTTCTTTTCTTTTTCTTCTTTCTTATTTCTCCTTTCTTCCAGACTTCTCCCTACCGCCATTTCTCCACTGCCATTAACCCAACCGCCTTCCCCCTCCTTTATAAAGTTTCCCTCTCTCTTCCTCTTTCAAATCAAGCTCTCAAACGCTCTCTTAAAATCATCTCTCTCTCAAGCATATCTCTCTCTCTCACTCTCTCTCTCTCTACCTCACTTTCTCTCTCTCTGTTTTTCTTTCAGCCACGGAGGTAGATCGTCAGCGGCCTCGCCGCCGGTGAGCTGGTGCGCCCAGGTGGCCAGCGCGCCACCAGGCACCACACCCACCATCCGCTCTCCTTCTTTTCCTTCTCTTCTTTTCTTCCTTTCTTCCTTTCTTTCTTTTTCTCCTTTTTTCTTCAAACTATAACTCTCTTTCCTCCTCTTCCCTATCTCTCTATTCCTCTCTCTACTCTCCTCAACCTCTCTCCCGGCCTGACTTACGGCCACGTCGCCGGCGGCCGGGACCGCCGCCGGCCAGCAAGGCTCGCCGGCTTTCTCGCGCGGCCGCAGCAATAGCTGCTGCTGCTACAGTTATAGGTTCACAGCCCATAATTGGGTGTGAACCCAAGTCAAGACTCGCTTACCCATTACCCTATGAACCCAAAATCCAAATCCGTTAGCCTTATAACCCAATAACCCATTATACTTAAGTTATGGGTTTGGGTTATCAGATCCAAACCCGACCCGTTAACCCGTCTACCCGCATCCAAAACGTATAAAGGTAAATTTTCATAAAACACCTGTTAATATTTATTATTTACATTTAAGATATTTTTATTACATATTTAACCTATTTATATTACTTTTAGTGTTACGATATCTGGAGCATCCGGACTCCGAATTGGATGATTCTAGATCCGTTGCGATCGTGAGGAAGAGAGCTACCTTCCATGGCTAATTTGTGAGTGTTTTTATTTTATAAAGTATATTTATTAGAGATTCTAAATTGATTGATTGCTTTCAGTTATAAATCTTGATTATGGATAAATCATACTAACTCGTAATGATTGGAAACTCATTGTAATAGGACTAAACGATAATATTAGAAGTTGCTTCCTAATTTAATATAACTATAGGTGATTGATAATAATAACAATAAATACTGAAATATACAACTCTGACACAGTCATCATACCTGCACAGCCACTGACACTCGGACTATTATTTCACCATATTCTTGAACCCTATTATTTCATGTATTGTATCACAGTTAGATAATTATCATTACATGTATACGGATCCACAGATACTCTAGTTCACTGGACATGGTATTACATTATACACTGACCACTGTTAGTACATATACTAGTGATACACAGATATGTTACACGGCTTATTACTACACATATATGTTCCACTGGTACACGGATATACCCATTCACGGAATACCACATTTCATATTATTGTTATCATCGTTACATGGATGCTCGGTACATAGTTATGTCATGTTTACACATCACTGTTACACATGCATGTATTGTTTCTATCTTCTTGTCATGTGGATCACTGTTTATATTGCCTGTGTATTCAGGTTTTCCTGTTACATGATTAATTCCCGTTACTGCTATTGGATTTCCGGTTACTGGATACATGAGCTGTTGATATGCGATGTGTGGAATCCCACATCTATTGTTCCCGTTTCCCGTTATCCTGTTTTATGCTATCAACAGAGCTCAGGTCCTGTTATCATGTTACATGTATCATGCACTGTACTTGTTCTTATTACGTTGTGTACTTTAAATGAAATATAATAAAGATAACTTGGGGATGGGGGAGACTTGACGGTTGATTAGATCTTATCGGGTAGATGTACTGGATCCATATTGTGAGTCTCACTGCAGGGGACGGTAGTGCTGCCTACCGATTGTCTAGCTCCATGAGCTCCCGTTACTTGATTCGTGCTCCCCTCTTAGCGGAGGGCCCTGATCTCAGCAGCCAGGGGTCTGTTTAAGGTCGTGATCCTGGGTATGCACGGAATACACCTACCCGATAAGAGCTCCTCGACCATTTGGTTTCCAATTAACATAATAAAATAGTATACACAATAGTGATGTCGGGAATACTTGTTATTTGGTCACTCTCTCGTTTGGATAATGGTACCCGTATGCCATGTCTGGATGGGTTCGACTGGAGTGCGGGCTCCAGTATGAACTGCCAGTGGTATGAGACACTGGAAGAGATTTATTAAAATACCAGGTGGTACTGATTGTTATTATTGTATAAATAACATGACTTGCCTGATACATGTATACTATTGTGTAGTTGTACTTGGTACTATTCCTGATATTGTATCCACTATCATGTTACCTGTAGCCTTGCTACATTACCTAATACTTGATATACTTCATGTGGTGACATACGCTTCATGTACAAGTATACCTTGCATTGCATGCCTTTAGTTCCTATATATATCCTATAGACACTATTCTCATATACTCACATCGCTATAGAATGGTTGCATACTTTATCTACATGTTCACATGCATCACGTCAACAGTGTTTATTATATGTAAACATGAGACTGCTGTAGACATGAACCCAATGATAACATGCTAATTGGTGATGGTATTAAAATATGACATTGTTATATTGCTACAGATTATTACATTTCTATTATATGGTATCACTATTACATAAACATGTATTATATATTATTATCGTGCTTGTATTACTATAGTACATATTACTGTCTCCTTCATTTTACCACTCACTAGGTCGCTTTCTGACGACCCTTGGTTTGTGTGTCCAGGTTGGAGATTTGAGATAACCTTCTGTCAGATATGTCATTGGATTCACATAGGGGACTTGTCACCCATACGATTTATAGGTATCTTGATTCTTTTATCTTACTTCCTTATTTGTCCATGTTTCTTTATCGATCATGCTCACTGATCTTTTCTGCACGTACTCTTGTACTTATTTAATGCTGGAACTCTTGTGTATATGGAGGCTATTTCCTGTACTGAGGCTTAACGTACGCACGAGGGTATTTTCATCCTGTGTATGTACGTCGCCATAACGTCTCCATATCCTTAGGATCGGGGCGTTACATATTTTCAAATTTTCTTTCTGACCCTAGAAGTCAAACAAATAATCTTATTTTGATCAAGTATAAAAAAATCCTAATTATAGTTCTCTTATTCCTTAAAATTAACTTAATTTCTTGCAAAAAATAGGTCAAAATATTGTTTCTCTTTTCAAAAAGTTTTTAAAAGCAAAAAAAATGTTATATTTTTTTTATAAATTAAAAGAAAAACCTATGTTCTGTTAGAACCCTCCCCCACATCTATCTCATGCATTGTCCTCAATGTATGAATGAATGCATATACACATGAAAAAGAAAAAAGGGAAGAAAAAAATGTTACCTCAAGGTGGTGGTTCCGATGGTGGGGGCCAAGCGTTACTGCCCAATCTCAATAATGTGGATTTTCAAAGAACTCATCTTGGATGACCTCTTCCCTATTTACATATTTACAATCCCTAATTTGAATAGGATTATGCATAATCTTATCATGAAAATTATTCCCTTTATATGACCAATCTTGAAAAATCATCATTGAATCATTATGCTCTATACCTTGTCCAACAATAGAATGTGATTTTATGGAATGGATGATTTGGGCTCTGAAATGAAAGGTCCGGGAACCCATACTAACTCAAAAAAATCAACTTTGGGTTCGAGAGTCAGTTTTGGTTCAAGAGTTATGTCTAATCAAAGAATTGAAATTCAGATTCTTTTTCCATCAATAAAATGTGACTTCCCAAAATAGTTAACTCAATTTCAAACTCTATAGGTACAACAATCAATATTGGCTAAGGAAATATGTCCAAATTGGGCAAAGATACCGGAGACAACATAGATTCAAAAATTAAAATTGAATCACAAAGTTATAGATCGGGATCACATTCATATTCAATTTCAATTTTCTTGAAATGAAAACTTGTCAATTTGTCAATGGGTTGATATTGGTCAAGTTCAATATATTGTGAGAAAATGGAATCTTGGTTAAAGTCTCCAAGACACCATGATTCTTGGCTCCCATCAATATGGCTAGGGCAATCAGGAATGGTCGAAAATGTGTTAGGTAGAGTTTCTTCATTCCAATCATTTATTATGTTGATTAAATTACTCATATGAGCTTCTAACCTATTGAAGGAATCAATATAATTTTTTTGAGAATGAATCATAAATTCTATACTCTTTTCTAAGTCTGTAAGTTTTTCTTCTTATTGTGCGACTTGAAAAATAGAGTAAGGACATTGGATTTGAAAATCTTGATGGGATTGTGAATCCAACATATTTTGAAATTGAGTTTGAGACTCAATCAAAGCTTCTATACTCTTAGTCGATTCAGATTTTTTCTTCTATGAGTTGATCTTGATAAAGAGTTTATGAAGCTCAATGTTAGTAAAGTTGTTGATAAAATAACTTGGGGGAGTTATATCCCTACTGACTCTATGAAGTGGTGATAATTATTTCAGTCTTGTTCATAATATTGAGACTGGGGCATATATTGATTCGGATAAGACCAATCTGGCATACTTAATTGGTTAAAGTTACAAAATCCGAATCAAAGTTAGAAACTCTAGATAAATAAACATCATCTAGGGTAGACTTTAAAGCATGAAGGGCTTTTGCATTAGCCTCAAAATTCTTACCATCTAAACAATATGCATTATTAGTAGTGGCAAGATAAACATGATAACCTAGGGCTTTGAGGTACAAAGACATCTTCACCTTCCATATGTGGATGTTAAGAATGTCAAACATGGGTGGTGACATGAAGTCCATGGTGTGTGTACAAAAATATGTGATTAGCCTAAAAATGAGGATCTTTAACTCTAGGTTGTTAGACCCAAATCAGAGTACCAAGCTCTGATACCAATTGAAGGTTCACCTAGAGGGGGGGTGAATAGGTGAAGGCTAATCTAATGGTCACTTAATGCCAAATGATGCAAATAATGCGGAAGCTAAAAACAATTATGACCTAATTCAAACTTCTTACACTAAACACCACGTATAACCAAAGAGTGTTGCCGAATTCCCCGTGAAGGGCTCTGGACAAACTCCTCTAGATTCCCCTTGAATGGGTTGAGGTGCCGCGTTGGCTCTCTTGGTTAAATACAAGTGTTAGTCAACAAACCCAAGCAAGTATACAATATGAGTACAAGGAATATATCAAGCATATAAAGATAGACAATAAAGCATGCAAGATATAAAAGAGACAAAGAGAGAGAGAGAGTGAGCAATCGCAAACACAAGGGTATGTTTCGAGGTTCGAGCACACTTGCTCTACATCCCCGCCTTCGACACACGAAGGATTTCCACTATGCAAGATCCCAATGGATCTCTCCTCGGTGCCGCAACACCTACAAGCCCTCGGACTCCTTAGTCCCGTACACACGCAAGCTCACTAGCTCGCCGAGGCCGCACCTCGAAACAACCGAGTCCGCACCCGAACTCAAAACAACGAGTCCTCACTAGGACCCAAACAATCGCGAACACAACCGTCCGCCTCCTCAAAGGAACAAAGTAGAACTTTGGTGATCACAACTCTTGATCACCTAAAATCCTCTCACAACAAAACCCTATAGGTAGATATAGCAATGGAAAGCTCAAGTGTTTGTGTGAGAAAACAAGGATTGAGATGGTGGAGGAAAACTCAAAGAATCTCTTTTAACACTCTTGATAAAACTTTCCTTTTGATAGGAAATATTAGCTCACTATTTTGTGGAGAAAAACTTCTGAAAAGAGTGGGAAAAACTGGCTCTAAAAACTTCTCCAAATCTTGTTGAAAACAGTCCACAAACCCCCAAATATATAGGCTGTCAAAAACTAGCCGTTGGGGCTTTGTCAGAACTGCCGGTCGACCCGTACGGTCGACCACCAACGGTCAGAAATCTGACCGTTGGAGCCACGGTCGACCGCCTGGGTCGACCGACCTACTGGAGCTGAGAGTCGAACTCTCCGTCGGTCGACCCGTACGGTCGGCTGAACTTTCCAGAGAGCAGAGCTCTCTGGAGCGGTCGACCCGTACGGTCGGCCGTCCTCCAGTGCACAAAGGCGTGCACATCTGTGCACGTCGGTCGACCGTTCCGGTCGGCCGACTTCAGGATTAGTCGACTATAAAGGTAGTAAGTCGACTTATCCGAAGCCTGAAACAGTTTTCTAGGATTAAAAAGTTAGTCTTTTTGGCTCAAATAAAATCCCATAAAATACTTAAAAATCTACAAAAATAGTTTAACCAATATACTTTGATATACAAACATGCTTGCACAAAATCAAGGCATGTTATAAAAGATTGGACTATTTTTGTAATATGGAAATATTTGGCTCATGATAAAAATTGTATTTTCCAAAACATGTTTTCTAAACTTTGTTTTTCCAAAAACATCTTCAAATAAAAACTAGATACTTTGAACTCATTAAAGCATAGTGTGTATGGATATGATCCACTACACAAATAAGATGAAATATCTAAGTTTTTGACATTAAGCTCTAAACTTGAATTTGGTCAAAAGATAAGTATATGAGAAATACCAAAAATGAACAAAACACTTGAAATCTTCACTTGAATACATGTTTGGTTTTTGGTTAAAATTCTTTTCTAAAACAAACTAAATCAAGAGTGTGTGTGTGCATGGTATACTTGAGCAATCCACCAACTACTCTATCCTTTACATTTTATCTAAAAACAAAAATAAAATCTTATACCTAGACACAAGTCTTGATCTTGAAGTCTTCTCATCTTCTTGACTTGGTCCAAGCTTGATCCAAAAGCTCCTTGGATCACACCGTGCTAGCTCCAAATCTTGACATTTTATCCTTTGTTGAGCTATACACCTACTAAGATCTTGATAATGAATCTGTCACTAATTAAACACAAGATCATTAGTAAACATAACTTCATGAGTTGATCATCATCAAAACTAGGGTGATAGGCCTTTGGGCCACAATCTCCCCCTTTTTTATGATGACAAAACTCATGAAGTTATATATGCATGGATTAAAGTAAAGCTTCAAAGAAGCTCCCCCTTAACTCATGCATAACAATAAATAATAAGATATGACAATAAAGCTCATAAATATGTATGCAAATGTATGGAGATAAAACATATCAAATTCTTTTTCTCCTATTTGCAAAACAAAACTTGTATGCATAAATAACAAGGAAGACAAATACTTCTCCCCCTTAAGCAATGAAAATATGCATATAAACTCAAATACTTCTCCCCTTTTTGTCAATCATCAACAAAGGGTTCAAAGTAAAAACAAATCAAACAAATTTTTCTCCCCCTTTTGTCAAAAACAAAGGGATCAAGAAGGGGTAATACAAATCAATCAATAAAGATTTATATGCGATATACATTCATGAAGAGGAAGACGCTAAGTTAGCTTCCCTACACATATGCATTACATGAAGAAGGGATGACAAGCCCCAATTTACATAATACATATTATGTAATGTATAAGAGGAGATGTGAAGCTCCCCCTGCACACGTATATCATATAAAGAAGAGTTGTCAAGCTCCTCAATTTATAATATACTCAACATGAATCTATATGTAGAAGAGATGTTAAGCTCTCCTTGCATATAGGAAATACATATCAAAACATTTTTAATTTTTTCTTTAAACAACATTTTTAAAGGTATCAGAGCTCTTGTAAAACAATCAAATTTTTAAGATACCAAATTGAAAATAGTCATTATTATAAAACTTATTGATACCAATTGAAATTTAACAAATATGAAGTTGAAGCATATTGATACCAATAGTAAACATAATGATCCAAAATTTTTATTTTTCATCATAAACTTTGTGCTTTTAAAAATGTGAACCAATTGAAAGTTAAGCACATGAAAATTATATATATGTATGAAATGAGTATACCAATTGAAATTGATACATACATATATAAGAAAACAAACTATGAGTATATACTAAAATAAGTTCATATTGATACCAATTGAAACGATTCAATGATACCAATTGACATAACAATGAGATCAAGTGTATTACTCATAACCTACCATCCCTTGATATGCACAAGGTAAAAGATTTGTCAATTAAGCTTACAAGGCATAATCGCCCATCCATCCTCCCATAGAGAGTAGAGTTTTCAAAAATAGATTTGAAAATATTTTAGCATTGAAAATCACCACCAAATGAGGAACAATAACTAGTTAAAATAATCTTTGAAAAACTAGTTAAAGATCCTTAAAAAAAATGAAATCAAAGCATATATATTTCATGAATCATACCAAATACAAGAATTGACACTCGATCTATGAAGCTCAAAAATATGTTCATGAATCAAAGTCATGACAAAATAAATAAAGGGTGAGTGTACAAAAGTCATGTAAATAGCATTTTCATGAAAGTAGACATTGAAGCTTAAAAAGATCATAAGTCACATTTTTAATAAAAAAATCATTTTTCATTAAAACACTAATCTTCATGGTATATGTATGATTTATCCAAAACTAACAATACACATACATATCCCAAACATAAAAGAGTCTATCAAATGTATTTGCATGAAGGCAAGAGACTCACGGGTATACATGTATATTTATTAGATTTGAATAAAGATACATATACATGAAGTAAAATCATAAAATTAGGCAAAACAAGTATAAATGAAAGAATCATCAAAACTAGGCTATACATGTGCATATAGTGGGTGCAAATGAGCATGAAGTGCAAACATATATAAATCACGTGTAACTCACTATTTGTACATGTATAATACAAGTTTTGATAAAAACTACATCTAAGCATGTTTTTACCACATGAAGCACATAAATAATTAAAAAAGACATGATCATGCTAAAAATATCATGAATGAACAAGCATGAACATAAATAAAATGAGAGTTTAGAGATTGTTATCAACTCCAAAGCTCCAAACATGGTGGTTGTCCCACCAAAACTCCCTTGATAGCGATGCATCTATATATGTGTCCATCAAGTCCAAGTGCATCCACCATCAAGGTACCAAATCTCTCACGTCTTGAGAGATCCCTCACCTACATCAAAAACATGGGGTGGGGGTTTTGGTACCCATTTTCTTTTGGGTCCTTTAAGGTTAGTCTTGTAAGGAACCCAAATATTTTTATTAGCAAAATTAAAGTGATGCAACTTGTCATAACAAAATTTTGCTAAATGGCCTTTGCGGCCACAATGTGTACACTTGTACACCTTAGGATGCTTATGTATATGATTGTGATCGTGATGTGCAACATAAGCATATGCATGATGATGATGTGCATGAGAGGGTGGAGTTTGTTTCTTTGCAAACATGGACTCCAATCTAGAATGGTTGAATGCACACGAGCTCAAAGTTGAGCTCAAACTATCTATTTTATTTTTCAAATTCTTAATTTTACTATCATCAATAGTAGCATGTAAAGAGTAGTGAGAAATAAAATCATTTTTCTTCTTTTTAGAAACTTTTTCTTTTTCTTTTTCTTTTTTAAAAATTTTCTTCTTTAAAGAAGTGTTTTCTTGCAAAACAATTTCTTTTTGTTTTTCCACCAAAGCAATTTTATCTTTCAAAATCGTGTTCCCTTCACAAAGGTCATTTAATTTAGACATAAGGGAAACATTCTCATTTTTCAAATCTTTATTTTCTTTTTCTAAACATGCAATGTTAGATTTAAATGAATCTTGTTCTACATGCATGCAAGCAATATTCTTTTTCAAATTTTTATTTTTCTTTTTAATCATGTCATATTTTTCAAGCAATAGATGACAAAAAGTAGATAGCTCATCATATGACATGTCTACATCCTCATCTTCGGATTCGGTAGTTACCTCAAGGGGGTTATCCCCTTGGACCATATAGCACACGTTGGAGGTGTCGCTTCCAACGTCCGAATCACTCCCCGCATAGTATTGATCTTTTTCACCGAGGGAGATGAGGGTATTTCAAACTACAAAAGCCGAATCAAAGTTAGAAACTCTAGATAAATAAACATCATTTAGGGTAGACTTTAAAGCATGAAGGGCTTTTGCATTAGCCTCAAAATTCTTACCATCTAAACAATATGCATTATTAGTAGTGGCAAGATAAACATGATAACCTAGGGCTTTGAGGTACAAGGACATCTTCACCTTCCATATGTGGATGTTAAGAATGTCAAACATGGGTGGTGACATGAAGTCCATGGTGTGTGCACAAAAATATGTGATAAGCCTAAAAATGAGGATTTTTAACTCTAGGTTGTTAGACCCAAATCAGAGTACCAAGCTCTGATACCAATTGAAGGTTCACCTAGAGGGGGGGTGAATAGGTGAAGGCTAATCTAATGGTCACTTAATGCCAAATGATGCAAATAATGCAGAAGCTAAAAATAATTATGACCTAATTCAAACTTCTTACACTAAACACCACGTATAACCAAAGAGTGTTGCCGAATTTCCTGTGAAGGGCTCTGGACAAACTCCTCTAGATTCCCCTTGAATGGGTTGAGGTGCCGCGTTGGCTCTCTTGGTTAAATACAAGTGTTAGTCAACAAACCCAAGCAAGTATACAATATGAGCACAAGGAATATATCAAGCATATAAAGATAGACAATAAAGCATGCAAGATATAAAAGAGACAAAGAGAGAGAGAGTGAGCAATCGCAAACACAAGGGTATGTTTCGAGGTTCGAGCACACTTGCTCTACATCCCCGCCTTCGACACACGAAGGATTTCCACTATACAAGATCCCAATGGATCTCTCCTCGGTGCCGCAACACCTACAAGCCCTCGGACTCCCTAGTCCCGTACACACGCAAGCTCACTAGCTCGCCGAGGCCGCACCTCGAAACAACCGAGTCCGCACCCGAACTCAAAACAACGAGTCCTCACTAGGACCCAAACAATCGCGAACACAACCGTCCGCCTCCTCAAAGGAACAAAGTAGAACTTTGGTGATCACAACTCTTGATCACCTAAAATCCTCTCACAACAAAACCCTATAGGTAGATATAGCAATAGAAAGCTCAAGTGTTTGTGTGAGAAAACAAGGATTGAGATGGTGGAGGAAAACTCAAAGAATCTCTTTTAACACTCTTGATAAAACTTTCCTTTTGATAGGAAATATTAGCTCACTATTTTGTGGAGAAAAACTTCTGAAAAGAGTGGGAAAAACTGGCTCTAAAAACTTCTCCAAATCTTGTTGAAAACAGTCCACAAACCCCCAAATATATAGGCTGTCAAAAACTAGCCGTTGGGGCTTTGTCAGAACTGCCGGTCGACCCGTACGGTCGACCGCCAACAGTCAGAAATCCGACTGCTGGAGCCACGGTCGACCGCCTGGGTCGACTGACCTACTGAGCTGAGAGTCGAACTCTCTGTCGGTCGACCCGTACGGTCGGCCGAACTTTCCAGAGAGCAGAGCTCTCTAGAGCGGTCGACCCGTACGGTCGGCCGTCCTCCAGTGCACAAAGGCGTGCACATCTGTGCACGTCGGTCGACCGTTCCGGTCGGCCGACTTCAGGATTAGTCGACTATAAAGGTAGTAAGTCGACTTATCCGAAGCCTGAAACAGTTTTCTGGAATTAAAAAGTTAGTCTTTTTGGCTCAAATAAAATCTCATAAAATACTTAAAAATCTACAAAAATAGTTTAACCAATATACTTTGATATACAAACATGCTTGCACAAAATCAAGGCATGTTATAAAAGATTGGACTATTTTTGTAATATGAAAATATTTGGCTCATGATAAAAACTGTATTTTTCAAAACATGTTTTCTAAACTTTATTTTTCCAAAAACATCTTCAAATAAAAACTAGATACTTTGAACTCATTAAAGCATAGTGTGTATGGATGTGATCCACTACACAAATAAGATGAAATATCTAAGTTTTTGACATTAAGCTCTAAACTTGAATTTGGTCAAAAGATAAGTATATGAGAACTACCAAAAATGAACAAAACACTTGAAATCTTCACTTGAATACATGTTTGGTTTTTGGTTAAAATTCTTTTCTAAAACAAACTAAATCAAGAGTGTGTGTGCGCATGGTATACTTGAGCAATCCACCAACTACTCTATCCTTTACATTTTATCTAAAAACAAAAACAAAATCTTATACCTAAACACAAGTCTTGATCTTGAAGTCTTCCCTTGAAGTCTTCTCATCTTCTTGACTTGGTCCAAGCTTGATCCAAAAGCTCCTTGGATCACACCGTGCTAGCTCCAAATCTTGACATTTTATCCTTTGTTGAGCTATGCACCTACTAAGATCTTGATAATGAATCTGTCACTAATTAAACACAAGATCATTAGTAAACATAACTTCATGAGTTGATCATCATCAAAACTAGGGTGATAGGCCTTTGGGCCAACAAGCTTTTTGAAAGTTCTCTTTAGTTCACAAAAAATAGTTAAATTTCTTCTTTCAGTTCTTTAAAAGAAAAGAAAAATAAGTTATGTTAAGCTGTTAAGAAAGCGGTAGACTGAGAAGGTGAAAAAAGTAGAAAATGATTTTGTATAAAAAAAGTGAAAAATAATGAATAGAGTTGAGAGATGGTGATGTTGGTGATCTAAACTAAAAATTAAAAGAAAGAAAGTTAAACTCTAAAAAATACTTACTTACCTCTTCGACGCTTACTTACCTTTGACCCGTATCGACGATATACGTTTGTTTAAAGGCGAGCGAAATATGACAAATATGATCTTCCCCATTTCCGATTTACACTACGAAATGAAGGTGTAAACTATACTACTATGGGAATGGCTATCCATCACCATAAGCCGGCGCTTGCAGGGGCAAGACAACTTTGAGGCTATCGGAGTCATTTTGATTTACAAGCACAGAAGAGGAAAGCAAAAAAAACAAGAGTAAAGAAAAAAAGAAACTTCGATTTTCAAACAGCAATGAAAGAAAGACTTACTTACACCAGTGTCACCCTTAGTACAAGCTTTAATCTCATTCCTCCATAAAACTCTTCTCTCTTCTCAGTTATATAAATAAAATAAAAATTACATAAAAGAAAACAAAAAAAATCTAAGTAACAAACTACAAAATAGCCTAACTTCTACTCTTTGCTTGATCATCCCTCTGCCTCTAATGTGTGGGGTATTTATAGGGTAGAATGGATAGGGAGACAAGTGGAGAGATAGGGGGAGCTGGTTGTTTCTGAATTTGAATCCTCCCCTTATCTCTAAATTTGATTTGATTTATCTAAAATTTTATGTGAAAATTCAATTTTGATCTGCAGCTTATTGGCATATTGATTGCTGAATATCACTTATTAAATGATAGAACTGAAAATAGTGATCAATATAAGAATTATGGCCCTTTAATTGTTTATTCTGGATCATCTTAAATAATCAAATTTGAGTTTCAGTAGCAAAAGTTATGATTAAAATATTAAAGAGTGTCCAGTTTAAATCTGAGTCTAAATTGATTTAAAACTCTGAATTTACGTGGATTTTCCTCCTTATCTCCAAATATGATTGATTCATCTCATCCATTGATCTTATCTCTATCCATTTATCCTCTTGAATTTTTAATTTGTCTTCTAAAATTGATGAGATATCCATTTATCTTCAGTGAAACCGATAGGGTCTTCAAACAATCTATTTTTTCCTTAAAATTAGATAATATTATCTTATCTGATATATCTAATTTTCAGATAGGATAGCTCTAAAACATTTGAATTTGAATTGATCTCCTTGATTTGCTTGATCTTTTGAATTATTTGGATTTAATGGATAAATCTGTCAATCTCTTCATTTTCTTCGTTAATTACACTGCATACCACTCAACATAAAAATACATTAAAAAAATAGAGTTTTATTTAAAAATAAATGAAGAAAATATGACATATGTGATACAAAATGTGCAATGCACGTGCACAATTAGCATTTATAGGCAAAAACTAAAAGGGGAGAACGTCTAAAGATAGGGGGAGCAAACTCCCCTATATCTTACTAGATTGTCACAGAAACGTAGGCCTGGGTGTCGCTACCTGGCTACACCCGGGAAGCGTAGCCTAGTGATTTTCTGTTGGCTCCCTTTATCCAACTAGTTTCTCTATTTTGGCTCTGGATTTGTCGATATCGCTATTGATCTTCAGCTAATCGAAATGGATTCATAAAAATTCGAATTTAACTATTTCCATTTAGTATTATCTCTCTGATTTGCTCTGATTTTTAATTGAACATTTGCCCCCAATCTTTATTTTGATTTAATCTGAATTTCAGTGGGCGTTTGGGCTCATTTTCTCTTTCATCTCCTTTAGTAAATGCCTGCACAAATTTAGAAAAAATATATTAAAAGGCAGAGTTTATTATAAATAAATATGAGAATGTGATGATAAATATGCAATATCAGTGACCAATCTAAAATCTGAAAATTATATAAGGGGTTAAACATAATTTTACAGGGTTGCAAATGTAATAATAATAATTTATGGAAGACTTTTATGAAAATTTACCTTTTATATCTAAATGGGTTCGAGCTGCTGTTTGCAGGTTTTAAGTTATTCAAAACCCATTATGGGTTTCCCCTCTCTGCACACACGCAAAAACAGAAAATAAAAAAGGAGAAAAAGAAGAGGGGAGAGGGGGAGGCCTGGGGGAAACTTCGACCGTGGGCTGGGGTTGCCGCACGTGGCGACGAGCGACGACGACGGAGCGCAACGAAGCTCTGGTAGTAGGGTCAAAAGAGAGAGAGATGAAGAAGTTAGATAGAGGAGGAGAGAGAGGTGGATGGGGAGGGGTGTGGTCACGACAGAGAGTGGCGGAGGACGGTGATGGTCATGGTGGAGCTGGAGGCTGGTGGCGTGGCAGTCACGATGGTCGAAGGGCGAGGCGAGGAGGTGGATGTGAGGAGGAGGGAGGAAGTGTTAAGGGAGAGATAGAGAGAAGAGAGTGAGCGTGAGAGGAAGGAGGGAGTGGTGTGTGAGGGATGAGCTGAGTGTGGGGGTGGCTGTGGCCGTGGCCTATCAGAGGCAGCCGGCCGGCGAGGTGCACGGAGGAGGTGGCGGTCAAATGGGTAAAGGCGACAAAAGAGATAGAGAGATAAGCATGCAAGAGAGAGTATGCGTTCAGGAGAGAGATGGAGGGAGAGAATGTATGGGATTTTAAATTAAGAGTAGGACGGTTAGAAGCGTGTAGAAAGATGAAGATGGACTTAAACTAAACGGGCTTAAACTAAATGGGTCAGGGTTGGGGCCAAACCTCGGGTAGGTCTCGACTAAGGCCCCAAAATAAAATGGGCTTAAACTAAGGTCCCAACGCCTACCCCATTTTTTATGGGGTCTAAGTTAGGGCCCGAACTTTTATCATATCAGTTCAGGGGTCCTCAAGCTGGCCTCGAACCATTATTATTCCTAGTTTACCTCTACCTTTTCAATCTCATTTTAGTTCAAGCCTAATCCCAGAACATTATCCTAGAAAATGGGGGCATTTGGGAAAGAAGTTAGCAATTAGGATTTAGTGAATTGGGATAAGAGTCGGAGATTGATAAAAGAGTTAGGAATTAGGTATTTTTGATTGTTTGAAAAATGAAGAATTAGGAGTCGTGAATAGTAAGTAGAAAGTGTTGGCCCAAGGTTACAATCACCCGTTTTAGTGTGTTTTGATGATCACAAAATATATATAGTTATTTGTACTAATCTTGATTGTTGTTTTAGTGTGTTTCAGGGTTCTAATGATTTTAGGAGCATTCTTCCCTAAAGGAAGATATTTTGACTCAAGTCACCTCAATTTGGGCTCAAGTATCAAGCTTTACAAGATCACATATGGAGAAGCCCACTTGAAGACCTTGTAGTAAATTAGAACCAATGTAAGAAATAGTTTGTTAAAGTTTGGGGTTGTTGAATATTGGCTCTAGGATACACGCACACAATTTCAAAATACAGTTTTTAGTCTTGGTATTTGTTTTTAAGTTCATGCCTTGACTCTTATACATGATTCCAAAATCCTTACAAATTCTATATCTTGTTTACACCATGTATAACTATCTTTTACAACATGATACTTAAATTCATATACCTACAAAACTATCTTCAAAAATTTTCAAAGTTCAAAATTTCTTCCCTGTTTTTCTGTTTCAGGCTAAACCGGCCGACCGGACCGGTCGACCGGATCATGTGTCCAGGACGTGCACGCTTGTGCACGTCTATCGGTCGGCCGACGGGTCGCCCGACCTATAAACCCTAACTCTCTGTTAATTTCGGTCGGCCGGCCGGCCGACCGACAGTGAATATCTTCGTTTCCTTCTTGAGGCCGGTCGACCGGACGGTCAACCCGAGCCCAACGGTTATATGCCAGCAAGGCGGACGGCCGACCGGACCGGTCGGCCGCCAAGCCTGCTGCTGCCCAACGGCTCTTTCCTCTTTGGTGATTTTCTGAAAATCTATTTTTGGTCTGTTTTGTGGCAGTTTTCTCTGGACTTTAGGGATTATTTTCTGATCAAATAAGCTTTATTTTAAAGTGTTTTAATCCCTTTCTCTCCCTATAAATAGAGGAGAATTGTCTCTTGCAAAACACAAAGAAAAATCCTTAAGTTTTTAAAGTTTTAAAAAGAGAAGAAAAGTGTTTAAGCCCTCCATTTTCCATTCATTCTTGAGCTTGTCTTCAGTTGTGTTTTCTAGCAAAAATCATTCTACAACTGAGTTTTTTCTCACTACACTTCTTAGAGCCAAAATTCCAATCCTCATTCTATAAGGAGTTGTAAAAGAGAAGTGTTGTAAAGAGTTTGTGATCTTTAGTGTGATCACTTGGTTACTTGTTCTTCTTGTTCCTCTTGTGGAGATACCTCTTTGGTGGAGGCTTGTAAGTGGTGGAGTTCGGTACTCCGGTCTTCGGTAGACCTTTGTAAAGTTCTCGGTGGATAGTGGAAACCCTTCACGGAGGTGAAGGCGGGGAGTAGAGCGGTGGCTCGAACCTCGAAACAAATTCTTGTGTTTGCGATTGTCTTTTGCTCTTGCTCTCAATTTCGCTTTGCTTTCCATTGCTATCTTTTACTCATTGTCTCTAATTTGTGATATTGCTTCCATTACTTGTGATATATATTGTGTGCACATCATCCTTGCATCATTCATTCATAATTGTTTAAAAAGATTGTTAGATTAGCATTTACACCTATTCACTCCCCCTCTAGGTGTTTTCAGAAAGTTGTTTGGAGAATTAGAAAGAGTTGAGAATGATGATTTTGATTTTTTCCCGAATATACTCATCTCCTAATTAGTATTATCTTATGGTTTTTCAAAATTTATAAGTCAAAATAAAGACTCTTAATCTTAGAAAACGAGTTTGAGATAAAAAAAAGCAAGAAAAACATATGAGGTTATTCTTTTTTTCCTTTAACTTTTAAATAGCATTAAGGCCCAATCGGAGGCTCGAGGCCCAGATCCAATGTAACACTCATATTTTTCATATTTTGTTTACACACCTAATTGCTCGATTAACAGACAATCAGAGATAATTATTGTCAATAATCTATTTAAGAATGATGATTTTAATGAGAGTAGTCCTCTAGCATACAAATACAAGGTATGTACACACATATATATTTTATGAATAAGATAAATGAATTATGATATGTGTGCGTGGGGGCGCGCATATTATCCCCAAAAAATAAAGGTATATAAATAAATGAGCATAAACATCAAGCATATACTGATACTGAGGCATATTCCATGAGAAAATAAAAAAATAAAAATATTAATTAAAATATGAGAGTAGGAGATCTCATATGGAAACGTAAGGCTAGGATTAAACGCTAGTTGGTGATGATGAGATGGAGGGCTTGGATTCACTAGAGAGTTGTGAAGGGTGACGTGGCAAGAGGAGAGAAAAATCTAAATTATGTAAATAAGGAAAATTGGGAGAAAAGCTGCTACTTCATTTTCTCTCGCTCAGTCTCTCTGATTTCTTCTCCCTCACATCTCTGATCCTCTCCCCCTCTTCTCTCTCTCTCTCTCTCTCTCTCTCTCTCTCTCTCTCTCTCACCTCCCCTCTGGTCTTGCGCAACCGCAGCAGCCGCAGCAGCCGCGCAAGGCGGCCAGGCGGGCTCGGGCGGCGGTCCAGCGAGCGTGGTGAGGGCAGTATTCGTAGGAGGCGGGAATTAACATTAAAAAAGGAGAAAAATCAAGGTAATGATCTTGATGAAGATTCTAGCTAAATTAATTTAGATTATACTTGATCTAATTTATGACCGTATATGTGTGATTATAGGGAGATTGGAGAAATTGGTGTTAGTTGTGGTGTACTGGGAGACATCACAAGGAAACAAGGTGAATTTCACAACTGAACAAATAAAGTTGTATAGCATTTGATTATCACATAATAATGTGTGTGTGTTGAATTAGGAAAGGAGGGGTGTCGGTGTGGAGTTTTCGGGAAGAAATCGGCTTGAAGGTGAGTGAAGTTTTCTCATTAAATTGACATTTAGTAAGAAGCTTGCTAATGGAAATTTTGTAGAGTAAACAGAACTCATATTGGGATTGTAAAGAATTGGTATAAAAGCATTGACAAGCCTAAAATTTATTCACAATTCTATTATTAAATTGTGACTATAATGGGTGTTAAGAAACCATGTTTGTAAAGAAGTGATTAGATAAACTAACGAAATTTGTGAATGATCATGAGATGTAAATATTTGGAAAAGGATTAAATAACCGCTAGAAATGTATATTACTAAAAATTTAATTAATAATGAAATTGGTAAATCAAATAGATGTGAGCTATGAGTGATAATTTGATAACCCGAAAAATGAGTAAGAATATAATTTAGAATTATCTATGTTGCCATTGGATTAATTATTCATGTTTGTATGTGTGTAGACGCTTATGTCTAACTAATATTACGTGATATTTGTAGAATTGTGATAATGTGATAATACTTATTAATTTGGTAAATTCTTGACACATTGTGTATTTGTACTACATCGTTGTATTTGGAGGAAGGGATCAGATATAGAACAAGAGGTGGGGGAAGATGGTGGAATATCCATATATATATGTGTGTGTGTGTGTTGAACATGGTTCAAAGTCTCGGTCTCGGTCGCTGATTCTGCCGGCACCGAGACGGATCGGTCTCGACGACTCGGATCAAACTCGGACGATACACGCAAAACGTTACATAGAACGCCAAAAAAATTATGAAAAAATCATGACAAATCATAAAAAAAATGTAGACATTAAAATTCATGTATCACATATTCAAACATATCACGTAGCACTCAAAAACATAACGTGAAAGTATAAATACAAGCGTCGTCGGTAGAAAGATATCAAAATACATGCATAATATAGTAAATTGCACAAAATAATTCATAAGTACCTGCTAATATAGTCATTTCCATATTGAATCACGAGGAGGCACAAAATCATCATTATCTTCCCCGTGATAAGTATAGAAACCAGGTATATAGTTTCCATAAGGATAATAATATGTTTGTGGGTGAGATTCTGTAGGCTGAGATGATTGGTTAGAGGATCCACTATCAGAGTAATATGGCAGTAGGAGTTGTGTAATATCAGCTCCATAGTGATAATATCCAAAACCTTGATATTCAGTTCTGCTAGTAGAATATTCACTAGTGCTAGAATAATCAATGCCAGAATATTGGCCAGATGTCAAACCCAACCCCTATAAATGACCTTTAAGACTATGATGACCATGTGAGTAGTTATCATGTCCACTCGAATAATCATCGCTAGAACTGAAATCGACCAACCGATTCAAATGCCTACGCTGTTGCGAAATCCCCGCCCGGGCTCCATGATCTGTATCTTGTGTGACATAATATTCTGAATCTCATGTTATAGCACCACCTCGGTGGCTTCCACCAACACCATGAGTCTCTTCATCATTACCGCCATCACCTCTATAACCGTCGTCATCACTATCACCACCATCACCGCCATCATCATCACGACCATCATCATCATCGTCGCCATCACCGCCATCACCGTCGCTTTCGTCACTACGACGAATACCTTCTCCAACCAACCTAAGTCATCTGGTGGTAACATCAGTTGTTCTCCCTCACGAATCAACTCATCCAAATATCATCATCATTGAAAATATTGTTCAGATCAATTGGGTTGTAATAATCATCAGTGTCGCTTTTGCATGTTAAGTTTCTTACACGTAACCGCATATTGTAATGCACAAATACTAGTTTATGCAACTTGTTCATTGCCAACCGGTTGAGCAATTTTGTTTGAATCAGCGACCACGTGCTCCAATTTCTTTCACAATCCGATGAAGAACATGTTGGCTTAAAACTTTGATGGCAATTTTCTGCAGATTGGGAGCTTCTTCGCCATAATTAATTCACCAATCTACTGGAAGATATTGTTGCACTGCTCTTCTAGTCAGTGAGCTTCCAAATTCTCCAACTCCATCCACAAATAATTTTATCTGTGAGAATACACATCACAAGTGTTAATATTTACATTACATTATATCGATAAAATAAATAAATTATTATTACTTCATTAATAACTCTTTCTTGTTTATTCAAATCCGGCTCCAATATTTTAATGACCTCCTTTAATCCATTTCTTACTTCTGGATGTGTAGAAAAGTTTTTTGAATATTGGAGTGCTGGATTTAAAAAATATGCTGCAATTATATTTGTACATGATTGTTATGATATGTTCAATTTCTAGTCAACAAATATGATTTCTAGGCAAATGAATTACCAGCAGCATGCAAGTGTATGCAATTGTCCCTCCCATCTTCTATCAATGATATCCCAGTACTTCTCTAGTTCTTATTTGATGTCTTTATAGCCAATTTTGCTCTATTCATAGCTTCATATATAATAGATAATGTAGGTTTCTTGTTCTGGTCCACTATCTTTAAGACTCTAACAAGAGGATCCATAATGTTTTGGAGTTCTCTTGCCTTCTTTCAAAATCGGTCAGTCAGAATGATATTAGAAACCTTATCTCGCACACTTTTTCTACTCCTTTTCTTATTGAATTCACGCCATTCGGTAGTCGTACACATTCTTTTCAAATCTTGCTCATAGCGAATAAGACTTTCAATAGAAATAAACTCAGTGGCAAATCGTGTTATACCTGGTCTCAACAAATCTCTATCTCTGATAAATAGCTTCATTAAATTCACCACTTTGAGGCTATTATAAATGAATGATGTGATCATCTTAGCATCATCTAACGTCTTCTTGACTGATTTCACAGAGCTAATATCTTCAAGCGTCAAAACAATGCAATGTGCTGCACAGGGAGACCAAAACAAATGTTTTCTCTTCTCCATCAACATGTGACCAGCTGCTTTGAAACTTGCCTCATTATCTGTTACAACCTGCACGATATTTTTTCACCAACTTCATCAATAACTTTATCCATTAGCGAGAATATATAATCAGCAGTCTTCGAGATATAAGTAGTATCAACAGAAGTATGGTAGATCATGCTTATATCATAATAAATTATGAAATTAATAATAGGCTTTCTATTCCGAGAACTCCAGCCATCACACATGATCGTGCAACCATACTGCGGCCATTTTGTTTTTATTGAAGCAATATATACTTCAATTTTTTCATTTCCTCCTCCAAATATAGATTGCCAATCTGGTACCCTGTAGGGCCTTTTACACTTGGGTCTGCCTCCGCAATAATATTAATCATGGTTTGATAGCAAGGACCATTATCAGCTGCATTGAATGGTATTGCATTGTAGTGAAAGAATTTCGCCATAGATTTTTCCAACCTTTTTAATATTCTCAGTTGAGAACATGCTTTTGATTGATTTCTGTTTTGTTGGGAACATGTAAGGATCAATACATGAGCTGGAATTTCAGCTTCTCGAGTCATACTCCGACGCAATTTACGGTTAATCCCTGATCCTGAAGGATGCGAACTACTGCCACTAATATCACTCCTTCTGCCGATCTCCAAGACATTTCATGACTTTCTTTCATAGCTTGTTTTAGTTGTCTTCTTTCAACTCCTTCTAAACTATCAACTTCTTCAATTTTATTATGAAATCTTCATCGGTCAGATCATAAAAATCTTCCTCACTTAAATATCTCATAAGTCGCTCTTTCTTGAATTTTATGGCCGTTCTTTCTTTGCTACCTTCAGAAAGATGTCTCATTATTTGAGATACCTCTTTTGATACTCGTAAGGATCTTCCACCTGACCGGGTACATGTGCTATATGTTGCTTCAATCTAGTGATACCACCATGGACTTGTTTCCCACAATAATTACACTTCACAAGTTTTCTACTTCCACCAATAAGGGTACCATGTTCCCATCCAATATCGCGTTGCTTTGGAGCCATACTGAAATTTAAAAATTATCTGTTAAATTAAATTAAAACTAAAATTAACTAAATTAAAACAAAATTAAATTAAACTCAATTAAATTAAACTAAATTAAATTAAACTAAACTAGTTTATACTAGATTAACCTAAACTAACTTAATTACCTAACTTCAATAAAATTATTAAATTACCTAACTTAATTATAATTACAAAATTTTATTAAATTAAATTAACCTAAATTAAGTTTAACTAAACTAAACTAATTTAAATTAATTAAACTCAATTGAATTAAACTAAATTAATTAAACTAGTTTATACTAGATTAAGCTAAACTAACTTAATTACCTAACTTCAATAAAATTAAGCTAAACTAAACTAATTTAAATTAAATTAAACTCAATTGAATTAAACTAAATTTAACTAAACTAAACTAGTTTATACAGAGGAGAGGATCAGAGGAGAGAGAGATGGAGACAGAGAGGGGGAGAGATGGACAGAGAGACAGAGAGAGACAGGGAGAGGGAGAGGGAGAGAGACGGAGACAGAGACAGAGAGGGAGAGAGAGGGACAAAGAGAGAGACGGGAGAGGATCAGCAGGGGGAGAGAGAGACGGAGACAGAGATGGAGAGAGAGGGACAGAGAGAGACGGAGACAGAGGGAGAGAGATGGATAGAGAGACAGAGAGGATCAGAGGTGAGAGAGAGGAACAGAGAGAGGGAGAGGGAGAGAGATGATACAGAGAGAGACGGAGACAGAGAGGGAGAGAAAGAAAGATCGACGGAAAGAGAGATAGGGAGAGAGAAGTACCTGCAAGGGGATGGCGACGGCGACGGCTGTGTTATTTTTTTCTGCTTCAAATCTGCAGGCCCGATGTGAGAGAGAGATCGTGAGAGAGAGCGAGAGATGAGCAACGTGAGAGAGAGAGAGAGATATCTATCTATCTTTTTATCTTCGGTTCACGGGTGTCGAGTCGACCTAGGTCGGGTCCGACTCAGAGTCGACTCGGTCAACTCGGCCGAGTCGCGCAAGACTCGGTCGAGTTGACCGAATCGACCCGGGTCGGGTCCCGAGTCGACTCCGAGTCGGACCCGACCCGTGTTTTAAATATCCCCGATATAACCCCGATATTGCGCCGATATTGCGTTTACGGCACCTAGCCGCAATGATTGGCACATCCAAACCGATATAGCGATTTTCACCCAAAATTGCCGATAAATCGGCATGGACCCGATATATCGGCCGCAATTTCACCGATTTTGGACCCCATATAGCGTTTTACACTCAATTTGTATGTTAGGTATTTGGGTAATTCGAGCGATGTGGTAATGTGACATTTGTGAAGATTCTACAGTTGGATAGTGATTATGCATTTATAAGCTTATGCAAGTTATCAGTCAAGTATATGTTAAACATATAAGTATGATGTTTTATGTAGCTTTATATAATTTATGAATATATTGTCTTATTGAGATGCAATTTAAGACAAGAAGATATGTATATTTACAGTCCGATTTTGACATCCGATTTTTTAAAATATCCCCGATATGTCCCCGATATATCCCCATCCCCGATAAATTTTTCCGGCCGATATAGCCGCTGTGGCCGCCATTTAGAACACTGGACCCGACCCGGGTCGATTCGGCACCCGCCCTTCGTGGTGTTGAAGGAAGTGATCAGATATAGAACCGGAGGACGGGAAGACAGTGAAATATTAATATATAAATATATATATTTCTGGAGAAAGGGACCAAACATAGAACCGGAGGAGGGGAAGACGAGGATATTGTATGTATACGAAATTAATGCTTTAAGTATTGGTTGTTGGTGATTTTTATATAAATATTGACACGGTATGTGTGATATGAGTGTTTCATGAAATAAGAATAGTTAATATGATTTTGTCTCCAAATATTATGTGACATATGCTTATTCATGTTTATCATAATATTTTGCATATCTTACATGCTTGTATTGTTAAGTTGTAATTTGTGTTACTTCACTCATTGGTTCTAAAGCTCACTCTATTATAAAAATTATGTTTTTGGGACAAGATAAAGGCGAAGGTTTAGCTTAAAAGCAAGGTATGGCATCAACAGATCACATGGTACTTCTACAAGGATTTGATGGATGCTTTGGTTTTGCCACTTTTAGATTGTATGTTTATATAGATGTTAGTAGGTACAAACTTGGTGTTTTGGCAAATGAACAAGCTTTTGGGTATGTATATAAGTAAATGCAGACTTTATCGATGATTAGCTATTTTGATCTAAGTATGGTTTTAAATGAGTATGTTGATGAAATTGATTTGAATGACTCATATATAGTTGTTTTGTTGTTTATGATTAAGTAGGCGAAGTCAAGCCGAAAAGTTGATTTGAAATGTGTGGGATGTTTGTTTATGATCTAGCAGGCGTTGTAAAGCCGATTTGTGTATATCCCTGAAACTGTAAATGTTATGTACTTGGAAGCTCTATCTTACAGGGGAGATGTCAAAATTTTTATGGTGTACATGTTTAAATCTTGGATAAAATAGGAGATTATGATAGTTAAAACTGGGACCGTTACACCCAAGGCCTTAGGTCTGGGGCCGAATTTAAGGCCCAAAGTATTTTCGGGTTGGGGTTGGGGTCAAATTTAAGACCTGAAGTATTTTGGGGCTAGGGCCTTTCTTAGGCCCATTCTGTTCCAGCCTAATTAGCATCATACCTAAAGTAGCGTCTAAAACGGGACTCTAAAGGGTCAGAGCCGCAGGGTTAGGGTCAGGGTCGGGCCTAGTGTAAGCCTTGACCCAGTCCTAAAGAAAACATGCCTAAAATAAAGCTTTAACCCTTACCCATTTTTGACTGAGCGAGGCTTGGGTTTTTCTGGGCCAAGTTTGGACCCCCTCGGGTCGGTCCTGACCAATTATCATCCCTAGTCACAAATTGGCTAAGTCATTCTTATTTAGGCCTTAAGGTTGGCCTAGCCTAGACCTGTTCCTGGCGTGGGCCAGTTTAAAAGCTCTATTCAAGTTAATTAAGAATGATAATGGTTCGGCGCCAGACACCCCAACTTCGCCCCAAAAATATTTTGGGACCCAACTCTGAGTCCTAATTTAATAGGCCTTTGGGGGGCCCTAAGTATTTAGAAATTTAAAAGAAAGAACAAAAAACTATATTTTTTTTCTTATTTCTCTCAAATTATTTCACTCTTAACCATAAATTTCTAGGATTAAAAGTCTCGACCTCTTTTAGAATTTTGAATGTTATAAGATAACACAAAATCATAGGGTAATAAATTAATAATAATATTAATTGTTAATTAGGGAATAAATATATCTGACATTGGATTTGGACGCATAGGTAAGGTTTAAATTAAGCCTCTTTAAGGCTTGATGTTTGGGTCAAGGTCAGGCCAGGCCTAGGGTAGGCCTCGGCCCCGACCCTAAAATAAAATGGGCTTAAACTAAGGCACCAACGCCTACCCCATTTTTGATGGGGTCCGCGTCGGGGCTTGGACCTTTATCGTATCTGGTTGGGGGCCTCGGGCTGGCCTCGAACCATTATCATTCCTAATTCATCTCTACCTTTTCAATCTCATTTCAGTTCAAGCCTAATCCCAAAACATTATCCTAGACAATGGGGGCATTTGGCAAGAGAAGTTAGCAATTAGGATTTAGTGCATTGGTATAACAGATTGATAAAAGAGTTAGGAATTAGGTATTTTTGGTTGTTTGGATAGTGAATAATTAGGAGTTGTGAATAGTAAGTAAAAAGTTGTTTGGAGACTTAGGAAGAGTTGAGAACGATGATTTTGATTTTTTTTAGTACATGACGATTTTACCCCTAACAGTTGGAATCATGTCTTTGATTTTTATCTTCATAGTAAGATTTCATATTTGTAAAGAGATAATACAAATTAAGTTATACACATGAAAAAAATATAAATGATAATATATTTTAATAATTATTTTGTTACTTTTTAAGTAATATATAATTGACATAATACACATAATACTTTTTTAAGTAACATTTAAGTTACACTATTTTATTACCTTTTTCTAAGTAATGATAAATGATAATTACTTTTTTTCGTAAAAATCAATACAATATAAATAAGCTTTAATGACAGTTTAAAATCGTCGTTAACAACCAACGACAGCGGTTCAAAAATTGTTGTTTATCTAGGCAACGTTGTAAGCTGGGAGGCAACAATGATGATTTTAAACCGTCGTGAAAATGCCTCATTTTTTTAAAAAAAATACAATTTTAACGTGATTCCCTATTCGTCCTCCTCGTCCATTTCCGCCGGCGATCCCCTCATCTTCCTCGTGATCCCCTCGTCCTCGTGATTTCCTTGACCTCCTCTTCCATCCCGCCTAGCGATTCCCTCATTCTTCTAGTTGCAGATTCCTTTTATTTTCTCTCTACACTTTTCTTTCTCTCCTTTTGCAACTTCGAAGGGAATCTAATAAAGGAGTTTGAGATACCTCTCTTCACTCATCTTCTTTGAGCCTCGGGTCTAGAGAAAAGCAACGGGAGTTCATATCTAGTGTAGTCGAAATCACTCATTGATGGGGACATCGATTCAGGACTTTGGACCTACAATGTTTCTATTTATCCTAACTGTTTCTATTTGTTTCTAGTGTTTTATTTAGTTTTGATTATTTAGTCTCATATTAGTTGTAGTGAGATTTCTTTTTTTATTGTAGGCCTATATAAGGCAAAAGCTTCTGTTAAATTAGATAGTTTTGGATGAATTTATATTTGCTTTGAAAAGCTTTGTAGTCAGTGTGCTTGGGTGAAACCTTAGGGAGAGATTCCCTAATTGTGTTGGTTTCCCATTATCTTGGTATTCGAGCTTAAATCCTGAATTCTTCCTAAAAAAGCACAAAATTTCCTCCTCTAAAAAAGCCCTACTTTTCTTTCTGCGTTTTCTCTCCCTACTCTTTCTCCCCCTGCCTGCGCTGCCAAAAAAAGGAGCCAGAATACCTAACTTTTTTTCTTCTCCTTCAGCCAACATGGTCTCACCTTCTCCTCGCTTTCTCCCACGCCCAACACCAAATCCATCAATTATTACTGGAAAATGCATCGAAAATCCATCAAAATTTTCAGCCGATATTGTTCCTCTTCCTCCTCTACATTGCCTAATCCCAAAACCCTCCTCTCTTCATCAACATCTCCTCATTAAGGTCTCACTAGCTGGATCTCGAGATCTAAGTCTCGCAGGTGTCTCAGCCTGCAACCCCTTCCTCCTCCTCCTCCTCCTCTTCTTCTTCTTCAGATCAAGGTCTCATGACACCATCCAACTCCACTGCCTCCCTATGCAACCCTGACAACACTACAACCCAACTCTATCGCGCTGCCACCGGATCTCCCCCTCTTCTTGTTCTTGCTTTGATGTAAAGCCGGCGACAACACCCAATAACTGCTATCTCGTCTCCTTTCTCGTCTTCTCCGGCTGCCCATCAACAACCCGCGCCACCACAACTCATCAACAACAACTCATCTTCAACAACTCAAGTCTCCAAGCAGCAACACCCCCACTCCAACTCCTCCGATCAACCTCACCAACCTTCTCATCTTCGCCCGCAGACTTCCTTTGCCCTGCCTAGCCGAGGACTGACCACAAGTCTGGGCACCGCGTCGGCCTGCTATTCCAACCCCGCCACTATCTCAACATTAGCTTCGACCAGATCCAATCAGGATCATTATAAGGATCAACTCAGGTCCCTTTTTAGTGGTAACCCGACCCAGTTATCCAATCCTAATTCCACTTCAAAATTTGAGTAGAGTTAATCTTTAGAACCCCTCCCAGAACAGAACCTGATCCACATGTATTTGCTAAAGTGTTGAAGCGGATCCAATATTCCAACAAACCCAATAAGCAATTCAGTTCATTTTTAGGTGAAAACTTGGCGATTCAAAGTTTGATTTCGGTGGTTTTCAAGCTGTTGAGTCCGTGACAACGCGAGCTCCGGTCCAGGTAATCAGTACTCTGGTACAATTTTCTTTGAACTAAATTTTTGGTGGTACTTTAAATTCTATCATTATAATTTCGTTGATTATCTACTTCCGCCAAGTTGTGAGGGAGTGTATCTGCTTAATTTTTACTTATACATCTCAGTATTAATTTGGAGACTTGCTAAAACAAAATGGAGGTCAAAACAGTTGCATAAAATTAATTTTTACAATGTTTTGAAGTTCATTGCAATATGATTACATTCATTCCCTTTTTTAAAATTTCAAGTTCTCGGACAGATCAATTAGCTTTATTATGTGCATTGCTTGGTCCAACTGTTGCTGATTCTCTTCATCTCATGCGTCGTGCACATTGCATTAGAGTTTGTTAGTTGCATATAGGAGATATTAGATTGCATTTATAAAATAAAATAAACACATAAAAGAGCATAACTTAAGCATATAAAACATAACAATAGTCTAGTTGTGCATGCCCACTCGTAGTGGTAGATACTCATTTCGGTGAAGCCAGTGTCACTATGAGTTCCAATACAGAAAAACCTATTACGTCTATGAATCCCAACCTCTCACCATCTTTGAAGACATTAGAACTCAATTTAACAACTTAGGTCAAAGAATGTATAGAATAGAAGACGATCGTAGTGATGGAGATCGTCAATCCAACCCACGCTGGGAGGATAGAGTCCCTAGGAACCACGACCGTCGCAAGGATGATGATCGGTACCAAAAGAACATCAAGTTGGACGTGTCAAATTTTAACGGTCGCGTGGACCCACAATGTTATCTAGATTGGGTAATGAGTATAGAGCGATATTTAAAGTGGCATGAGATGTCCCAAGAGTGACAAATTTGCTTTGCCTATGAAACTGGTGGGCTAGACTGCGTAATATTGGTCAAATGTCGAAAGGTTAATGGCCATCAGGAGGCAAGAACCTGTTCGAACGTGAGAAGAAATAAGAGCTAAATTGAATCAAAAGTATCTTCCAATCGCGTTTCAAGATCAACAACTCGATAAGTGGAGTAGGCTTAATCATGGAAATCGATCTACTACTGAGCATATTGAAATTTTTTATGAGTTCTTGACTTGATGCAGCGATTTGTTGACGAATCTCCAACAATGACCCTCTAGGTTTAGGTCTGGCCTTCGTGAAGATCTCCATAGGGAACTTTTTGAGCGAGGGGTTTGTGACTTAGAGCATGATTATCAAATAGTTCAAGACTTAAATATTTTTTGAGGATTCTACTTTCAGGACGACTTAAACTATAACTAGTCCACTAAGTCTGACACAAAGCGATCAAAATACAAGAACAATTTCAGTAGTTCCATCCAAAAGGAAGGTGACAAAGGAAAAGAACGTATTGAAAGTATACCCCGAACCAACCCTCGCACTTAATGCTATAAATGCCAGGGCTATGGTCATGTGAAAAAAGTTTGCCCCTACAAATCCAAAGCCTTCTATTTAGGGGAACAACTTGATTAGGAAAGGGAAGACACACAGAAGAAAGTTGTGTACTTAGGTAACGAGGGGAGTGACTTTGATGATATCACTGAACATGAGCATTTCACATCTATTCAGCGCATCAATGTTGTTAGGTGTCCCCTAATCTAACCTAACAAAACTAACGACTGGCGTGGGACTGCAATGTTCCACACTTGGATGAAAATGGGTGATAAAAACTGTAGTCATTATTGATAGTAGGAGGTGCATTAATGTTGTGTCTTTCAGGCTAGTTTCCACGATAGGTTTGGAAGCAGTTCCCCGCCCTTGTCCTTACAAAGTCTCTTGGGTTAACACAATATCAATTGAAGTGAACAAGAGATGCCTTATATTGGTGCAATTTGCAACATACAAAAAATAAGATTTAGGGCCACGTGCTAGCCATGGGTACTATGGGTCATATGATTCTTAGAAGACCTTGGTTGTCTGACTTGAATGTCACCTTGAGGGAAAAAGTCTAATACTTGTACTTTTACCCATAAGGGACAAATAATTAAATTGATTTCAAGTCAGCCAAAGACTAGGAGATTAGAGAAGAAACCTGTTGCACCATAAGAAAAAAGGACCCAATTTGACTAGCCCTGAGGAGTCTAAAAGAGAGGTAGTGTAGGGTAATCGACCTAGACATTTTATAATTTGAGTCATAAGATACAACAACGTACTAGGGTGTCTGAGTCAGCTACATCATTTGCATATCATATTCATAAATTGCATAAAGAGACCAGCACTCCAATTCAGAAAAGAGATGATAACTATAAAGACTATGCAGATTTGTATAAAAGGGCTCGAAACAACGTTGGAGACTATGTAGTGGTTCAGATTCGTCCGAAACAGTATCCCTCTAGCACTGTGAAGAAATTGCATGGACTTTTAAAAATTTTGAGAAGGATTAATTCTAATACATATATAGTAGATCTTTTACCTGATTTTGATATTAGTCCTTCTGTTAATATTGAAGATCTGGTTGCTTATAAAGGTCCAATATTTTCTCCTAATAAACTTCTGTTGGATAAATCTTTCCCTGAGCCAACTTTTGAGAGACCCTTTGTACCCCCACTTCCCTGAAGGAACCCAACCACACAGTAGAACAAATTGATAAAATTATTAATGATCAGATTATCTCTACTAGAGATGGTGATTACCAAAGATTTCTAGTTCGTTGAAAAGGACTACCTGATTCTGTGAACTCTTGGATTGATCGAGTAAAGCTCCAACAATTGGATCCAGATCGCCTAGAGCACTACGAGAGCCGAGGAGGCCTACGCTCGACAGGGTCGAGTTTTTTCCAACCCTGGGAGAAAGATGGGGACATTGGTTCAGGACTTTGGATCTACACTGTGAGGCGTCGCCGTATTTCATCGTTATGGTTTGAGTAGGGCATATGGACTCGAGTCAAAATGTACCAGTTATCCTAACTGTTTCTATTTGTTTCTAGTGTTTTATTTAATTTTGATTATTTAGTCCCATATTGGTTGTAGTTAGATTTCTTCTTTTGTTGTAGGCCTATATAAGACAAAGACTTCTGTTGAATTAGATAGTTTTGAATGAATTTATATTTGCTTTGAAAAGTTTTGTAGCCAGTGTGCTTGGATGAGAAACCTTAGCGAGAGATTCCAAAATTGTGTTGGTTCCTTATCACTCATGTTGGAATATTCTTCTTCCATGAAAAAAATATAGATATTGGAGTTTTGGGAGAAGAAAAATTGGAGTGAAGAAAATGGGTTCAATGTTTCTGGTTTGGGAGAGAAGAGGAGAGGGGGAAAGGAGAATTGGGAATTATGGAGAAGTTTCAAAAAGGGGAAAGTGGAGTGATTTGTAGGTGATGCAGTTAGAACAAGATTAACTACATCTTTTTGACTACACCTTTTTGTCTGGATAGGAACAAGAACAATTTTGTGGATGAACTGTGTGGAATAATTATTGAGAAATCTTGATATAAATAATAAATTAAGAAGAATAAATGCATGTCAATACACATAAAATTACTCATCTAAACAACAAATATACGACAAGGGTTTAGAAAAGATATCCGTAATTGATGCTTATTACCAATAAATTCTAGTCTAATGTCACTACAATCAACATTATCAAAAAAATGGTGTCCAACATCTATGTGTTTAGTGCGTGGGTGTAAATTAGAAATCTTAGATACATTAATTGCACTTGTATTGGCACACAGTATGCATGTAGTATCAAAATAGATGCCATGGTCTTTAGTGTGTCTCATCCACAATATTTGGGTATAACATAACCCCGCATCAATATATATTTCGCTTCCGTTACAGAGAGGCAACACAATTTTGCTTTTTGTTATACCAATAGATAAAGGAATATCCAAGAAGTTGACAAGTTTCAGTTATACTCTTGCGATCCAGTTTGCTACCAACAAAATCAGTATCACTATGGCCAAAAGATCAAAACACACATTCTTAGGATAATACAACTTTTAGTCAAGTGTGCCTTTAACATATTTAATTATTCTTTTTACGGCCTGCAAATGTGGTTCCTTAAGTGAATCTTGAAAATGTGTAGACAAGTAACACTAAACATAATGTTGAGTCTACTAGTGGTTGAACATAAAAGACTAGCAATCATGACTATATAATTTTAAATCAACACTCTTACCACTAAAATCTTGACTAGTTTTGTGGAAGTATTCATTGAAATAGTAATGGCCTTTGAGTTTTTCATCTTGAACTTTTCACTAGCTCCTTTGCATTTGCCTTGGTTGATAAAAATTCCTTGCAACCCGAGAAAGAAATTGGGTTCTCCCATCAAACTCATTTCAAACTCTCTTTGCATACACTTAGAAATTTATCACTGGGAAGTTCATAAGTAGCACCAAATATGATAAAACTTCCATCTCTTTCTCGCTTGATTTGCAACCCGAGAAAGAAATTGGGTTCTCTCATCAAACTCATTTTAAACTCTCCTTGCATACACTTAGAAAATAATTGCAGAAAAGTTAGCACCAAATATAATACCATCCACGTATATTTGAAATAATAGAAAGTCGTCACCTTTATTCTTAATAAAAAAAGTATTATCTATTCTACCCTTAGAAAACTCGTTTTCCAATAAAAGCTTGGAAACCTTTCATACTAAGCATGGGGTGTTTGTTTCAAATCATACAAAACTTTCTTCAATTTAGAAACATGTTTCATAAATTCAAAACTCTCAAAACCAGGAGGTTTCTCAACAAAAACTTCTTCATTTAAAAATCTATTTATAAAGGCGTTTTTCAAATCCATTTGAAACAACCGAAAGTTTTTGAAACTTGCATAGGCTAGAAGCATTCTTATGGCTTCTATCCTAGTGATGAGGACATCACGCAGTTCTTTATCTCTTCATGCCTTAGCTTATTCGAGAGATTTAGTATTTTGTTTCAGCCTTATTTGAGTGTAGCTGTTTTAGCTTTATTTGTGTTCCTTTGTGGGCGTTTAGTACCACATCGGTTATTTCCCAGTACTCCTCTCTTGTAAAGCCTATATAAGGCCCCTTAGACTATTGTATTAAAAAAATGAATATATTGAATGATAAAAAACTTCCACAAATTATTTGGTAATTCTTGAGTCTCTGTTGCTCTCGAGTTTTGGGTGAGAAGCCCGCGTAAGGGGTGGAAACCCAAATCCTATCTTTTCTCAATTTAAATTTTGGTCTCGATTTGAAGGTGATTGCGATCCAGGTGGTATTACATCATTTTGGTATCAGAGCACCGGTTTTCAATCCCCTTCAAAATTTTCGTTTCTAAATTTTTTCTTCTCAAACCCTAGATCTATCTCAACTTTAGATTTAGATCTATTCCAAAAAAAAAAAAAAAAAAAAAAAGAAAATATACACTGTTCAAAAATTATACAGTGAAAAAAAAAAATCACATCGAAAATTCCCTGGAAAAGTGGAATCTCCACTGTTCACCATCTCCTCCAAAAATCCCGACGCCGCTGCCCGCCCCGACCTCCGCCGACGACAACAGCGGAGCCCCACCGCTGCGCTTTCCATCAATTTCCACCGCCGTTCGCCGCCATCACCATCGGCGATCAACGCCGACATCATCCAGAGTCGTCTCCACCCTCTCTCGTTGCCAAACCATCATCTTCATCAGCTAGACTTCGCTGACACCATCGTCGCGAGTTTCGACCTTATCTTCGACGAGATCCAATCGTCACGCGCCATCTCTGCTGGTGCTCCGCCGCCATCTGAGGGAAGCTGGCGACCTAACATTGAGCAGGGGAGAGAGGAGAGCAGTTGGGTATGTGAGATCGAGTTCGATTCTACAAATCCACTCCAACAGACCTCGTCGTCGTTCCTCCTCGCCACTGCGACCTCACCAGGCTGACGCCGACGAGGCCTCCTCGCTTCCTCTGCCGTCGACGACTTTCTCAGGTAGCAAGAGCACCTACAAGCTTCACCACCACTGCTCCTCAGTCGCCGCCATCTCCTCCGCCCTCCACGGTCACACCAGAACCCTCAGAGCTCGCCGCCGACTCCATTGAACCCACTGCGGTGATCGCCTTTGACCTGAGGAGGGTTTTCCTCCTTACGAACCCGCCTGAGAGGTCGGATCCCCAGATCCACGCCCCTCTCGCCTCCGATCTCTGCCATCTTCGCCGCAACTGCAGTCGCCATCGCCGCCGAGCTTGAAGTCCTGCCCTAGCCGACAGCAAAGAGAAGGGTAGAGTGTGAACGGAGTCCAAGAATCTCCGTGGTTGATTCCCCGCGATCTCGCCGGGCTCCCATCGCCGTCCACAGCTCCGACGTCATCGCCGCTTTCGCTCTGCCCTAGCCGCGAGAGCGAAGGAGCCGAGGAAGTTGGAATTTGGGTGTTGGGTTTTAAATCCATCAAACCCACTTCTTTAAAACCCAACCCAAAGGCTTACTGGGCTTGGGTCCAAAAGCTTAATTGGGTGGGCCGGATCCAAACCCAACGGTCAACCCGGCTCCACTTAAAGCAACTGGTTCGTTTAGACCAGGTCTGGTCCAACCTGAACCCAGACCCAAGGCCCGAGTCAGGTGAACGAGTCAACTCAGCCGAGTTGACTCGACTGAGCCAACTCAGTTCAGTTATGATCGCTTCCGACGGCCATTCAGGGCTCGTTTCAAATCCAAATCGAGCCGTTTTCGAGGCAGTGGATTCGTGACGACCAGTACTACGCGCCTACAGCAGTCTTATTCCGGTTTGAGTTACGGTCGCCTCCCCAGGTTTAGATCAGCGCGCTAGAGTTTGTTCCTGCCCAGGTTAAAGCCTGATTGGCTCCATTCTCGAGGTGATATCATAACTTGACCTAATTCGTTAACTGTTGATTACTTGCAACTACTATACGGATTGCTATAATTTGTTGGTAGAAATGCTATTTGCTTCGATCTAGTGGTTGCATCTTTTCATCATTTTAGGAATGCATTTTTATTTAAAGCTTAAACTTTAGGGAATTTTTATTTAGTGCATACATTTAGCTTAATTGACTTTAGGGCTTTTCACTGCATCTGCTTGCTTGCTTGAGTCATCATGACTAATCAACATTATAGGGACTCCCACTTAGACCAGCTACACAATCTCCATCAGGGTCATATGTCCGTTCATGAGTACATTATCATATTTAAGGACTTAACCCATCATAGTGAAGTGAGAGAGCACCCTTCTGAGACTCTAACTAGGTTTATTTGGGGTTTACGGCCTAAAATAAAACGTGCTATGATTACTGGCCCCTATGACTTAGACACTGTTGAAGATGCCTTTGATGTGGCATTAAGATTGGACTTGACTTTCAAAACGCTGGTCAATGCCAAGGTCAAATGTTCTAAATGTAAGGGCTATGGACATTATCATTATCAGTGCCCCTCGGAGAGTCAACATGTTAGAACTGTGCCCACTGATGAAGTTGACGATTCGAAGGCTGTTAAGGATGACCAAGTTTCTTCTAAAACTGTTAATATAATTGAAGACATAGCCGTTGATTCTGTCACACAGATTATTGATGAAATTCACATGTCTTCTGATAGTGCCAATGATGACGTGGACGAGACAGTTGAGCCTAATATACCTATTGTGCCTAATCAGCCATTCGAGTCTCCTTGTGCTGAACCTAATTTTATGGTCATTCCTATCAATTCATCTTTTAGGGAGTCACCTGAATTTCTTGCCAAGGTCCAACAAATGGTTTTTAATACTTCTTTCTCGGGTTGTTTAGAGTTTGTGACCGAGTCCCGTGTACCTCCATTGTTAGATGTGTGTCCTTCTAGGCATATTATATCTCTCGTTCTCCCATCGTTAGGAGTTATGCTTAGAATACCTGCTGCATTGCATCTGCTGTTGCACATACTGATGATATCACTAGGCTGATAGCAATTTGCAATAAAACCTACAAATTTGCTGCATACCCACATAGTATTTTGCAGGAATTTATAGTTGATAATAGGGTGATTGCTTACGAGTTGGATAGCCCGTGGGATCCTGGTATCAGCTCCGTTTTCAGCCAGGATGATGCACCTCGCTCTACTCCCTGTTCCTTGTTCGTGCTGCTATCTTCCACCCCCGATCTGTCACGGAGACCAGCTCCTCCTCCGCCACCATGGTCTCGACATGATGTTCCCATGCTGCTGTCACGACCACCACCTTGGCCCGATTGAGATGCTTCGTGAGGAGAGTCCTCATTCGACAGGGTCGAGTTCCTCCCACCCCGAGGGAATTGATGAGGACATCACGCAGTTCTTTATCTCTTCATGCCTTAGCTTATTCGAGAGATTTAGTATTTTGTTTCAGCCTTATTTGAGTGTAGCTGTTTTAGCTTTATTTGTGTTCCTTTGTGGGCGTTTAGTACCACATCGGTTATTTCCCAGTACTCCTCTCTGTAAAGCCTATATAAGGCCCCTTAGACTATTGTATTAAAAAAATGAATTATTGAATGATAAAAAACTTCCACAAATTATTTGGTAATTCTTGAGTCTCTGTTGCTCTCGAGTTTGGGTGAGAAGCCCGCGTAAGGGGTGGAAACCCAAATCCTATCTTTTTCTCAATTTAAATTTTGGTCTCGATTTGAAGGTGATTGCGATCCAGGTGGTATTACATCACCTAGCCTCGGGTGCGAAGGTTTCATCATAGTCAATGCCCTACTCTGTATTGTTTTAAACCATACAATTTGTGCTTCAACATTTTCATGGTTCTTCCACACCATTCTTCGGTAACATCTCCATTATTCCAAAAGAATTTGGGTAGTTATTCATAAACCCTATTCACCTCTTCTGGTGTTTCACAATTGGTATCAGAGCTTGGTTACTCGTTGATAGAGGCTTTACACTCTAGAGTTGATGCAAGGACTTCCTACAGCAACAACGAATTAGCGATAGGTAAATCTAACAAGAGGCCGCCCTTATTCAATAGAACAAACTATGCCCATTAGGAAGCATGCATGAGAATCTACATTCAATCCGTTAATTGGAAGATATAGGGCATGATAGAAGATGGGTAGAAAACTCCCACCAAGATGGAGGGGATAAACTTGTACCAAAACTCTCGTTCCGAATGGGATGAGAGTATTCCAATAAGGCTAGTCTCAATTCCAAGGCTATTATTGTTGCATTAGTAATGGCTTGACTTGTAATGAATTTTACAAAGTCATGAACATTACTTTTGTTAGGGAAATGTGGGATTATCTTAAGGGCATTGACTATGATGTAAACTTTACACCCATGGCTAAAATGAAAGCCATGAGAATGTTTCTAGCCTATGCGAGTTTCAAAACTTTAGATTGTTTCAAATGAATGTGAAAAGTGCCTTTTAAATAGATTTTTAAATGAAAAAGTTTTTGTTTAGCAACCTTTCAATTTCGAGAGTTTCAAATGGACTCCGAACGGGCGAGAAATGAGCTCTGGACTGAGACTGCGCTGCTGCTGTTGAGCTGGCTCATTGAGGCAACTCCGCTTAAGTTAACTCAGTTACCCTGGCTCAGTTCTGAGTCGACTCAGTCAGATTGGTTCAGTTGGAAACGGGTTAGGTTTAGGGTCGGGTGATGGATCCAACCGGATTCAAACCCAATAAGCTTACAGGCTTTTAGGTCGGGTTTTAAAACAAACCCGCTTAATCCCAATATAAACCCACTTCACTCTCCACCCACCTGATCAAGCTAGGGTCCTGGCCCAAGGCTCTCGCCCTGGCGGCGGCAGCGATGGTGATCGACGGTGGCAACAGCGATGGGGATCGATGATAGCGGAGCTCCGGTGAGATCACAGCGACGCAGGGGAGGTCCGACGAGGCTTGACGATGACACTGGAGGCTGTGGAGGCTGCAGAGGAGATCTAGGGGCCAGTGAGGACTCGGTGTCGATGGAGGTGGTCCGGCGAGGGCATGAGAGCTCAAGGTGGCGATCGATAGGGGAAATCTGAGATGGAGAGGGCGGTGGAAGTGATCTTCTGGTGAAGGAGAGGATATAGGATGAGTTTTGGGTGGAGGAGGTCTCGATCGGAGGTGGGGATGATGGTGAGGAGGTCTTGATCGGAGGCGGGGATGATGGTGGTGGTGGATGATCGAGGGGATCTAGGTTGCGGGTGACGAGGAAGATGCGGGAGGTGACCAGTGGTTGATGGGTTTTCTTGAGGGTGAAGTGAGGGAGATGGTATGGTGGTGGTGGTGATGATGACGATGGGGCTTGATGGTGGTTTTGATGATGGTGGTGGTGGTGATGATGATGAAGAGGGGCGGCGGCGGCCGCTTGCAGGGGCGGCGGCGGCCGCTTGCGAAGGTGGCGGTGGTGGTGGAAAGATGATGGAGAGGAAGATGGGTTGGCGAGCTCTGAAGTTGGTGGCAGATCGGTTGAAGAAGAGGAGAGAGGAGAGTGGGAGGAAGATGAATAATGTATAATTTTTTTTGTTGAATTTCTCAGGAGGAGAGTGAAAGTAAGGATTTCGATTTTTTTGAATTTTTGAAAGAGAATTTGGGAATTTTGCTACAGTGTATTTTTTGTGTGAATGGATTTATGGTTTGTTCTAGATCTAGGGTTTCAGATCTAGAACTAGGGTTCTAAGAGGAAGAAATTTTTGAAAGGGATTGGAGCCTGTGATATCAAACTGATGTAAAATGGAATCGCAATCACCTTTGAATCCAAAGAAAATGGAAAAACTAAGATTTGAAAGAAGAAATAAGATAAGAGATTGAGGTTTAGAGATAAAATCAGATAAATTTGGGTTTTACACCCCTTACACCACAGGTTTCACACTCCAATACTCAAGAGCACCATCAAGACAATTTAACTGAAAAGTTTTTATTTAATTCATTGTCTGCTATTTTTATAGGCTTTTATAAAAGAGCACTTTTAGGGGATAACCGATGTGGTACTAAACACCCACATAAAAAAGATAATTACTCAAAATAATTTAAAGCATGAAAATAACTAGCAACTGAGCGTGATGTCCTCATCACTTTCCCTTTCACACTTCTCTATAATACCCACTTCTCTTTTCTTCCAAACCTAAAATAACTGAACCCATTTGCTTCACACCAAATTTTCTTCTCTCGAAATTCCAATCTCTCTATTTCTTCATGGAAGAATACTCCAACATGAGTGATACAAGTTACGCTAGAACTGAACCTACTTTGCTTCTCTCTAGACCCACAACTCAAAGAAGACAAGTGAAGAGAGGTGTCTCCAACCCCTAAGTAGATTCATTTTGTAGTTGCAAAGGGAGAGAAAGAAGGAATAATATTAATGTATAATTGCATTGTACTCTTAACTCCCTTATTTTACTGCTCTTCACTTTGACTTATAATTTGCATTTTTTGTCAACTCACTGCATATCTGGTTGAAATTGGTATGATCGTATATTAGTGTATCAAAATCTTTTTTTGGCGATCATATGTTTTTGGCGATATGGACATATTGATGGTTTTGATTGGTCCGAATCTACTTGGGCTAGCAATTTTGTTCTTGATTTGGGGAACTCTAAAACTCTTATGTAGAGATGGGGATCACTAAAAACTTCATGTTGTACTAAGTTTAGTGATCTCTAAAATCTCATCTTCTAATTCAATTTGAGATCGTTAAACTCGCTTTTTCTATTTTAGTTCTCTATGATTCAAATCTTATCTAAGGAGATTATTTGATTTTTCGCTCAACCTTCGCGTAAGTGTTTGGTTCAATTTTTTGTTCTACTTAGATTTGACTTGATTTTGTTTGCAACTTTGTCATCAACATTGACAAATCCACGCATCGGCATCATTATCAATAATTTTTAGCATTTTCGCAGTATCAATATTTGTTTTTTAATTTTTTTTACTAGACAAACTCTCAATGTTATACCATCGTGAATTTGAGGGGTGTTGGATATAGGGCGTGTTTGGTTGCAAGGAAGTGGGCGGAAGTAAGAAAATGGGGAAGTATAATTGCTCACTTCCCTATCTATCCAGACAGTGGAAAAGGAAAATGAGAAAATCTCTTTTCCTTTTCTCTTTTCTCTTTTACACAATCACTTCCTCATTTTCAGGTTGTTACAATTAATTTTTTGGTCATGTAAATCTCATTTGTAATAAGTTGTAACTCAAAACAGTTAATTTTATGATCATGTAAATCTCACTTGCATCTAAGTAAGATCTAATTTTTATTTTTCTTAATTAATTTTTATTTTAATATTATTTTGCGGTCAATTTTGTGGTCAACTTTTTCACTTTCACTTCACATTACCATCCAAACATCAGAAAAGACATAACATTTTTCAAACCACACTTTCCAACAACATCCAAATACTGAAAAACTTACTAACCAATTTTCAAGTTCCAAAGGGATCTATTACTACTTTCTCACTTCCTCACTTCCACCCCTAACCAAATAACCCGATAATAAATAAGTTTGGTTACAGTATTTAGAATGGTAGAGTTCTAATAATATTACAAATCATAATTTGAGTAGGATTCAGTCTAATATGAGGTCTTTATAAGAGAAGATTGCTCATGGTTTTAAGAAATTGTTTTTGTAATTCTTCGAGTACGAATAAGATGTTGTCCTTTGTATTTTGGTATCAGAGCCCTAGGGGTTTTTCCTCCAATTTTAATGCAGAACCGAGAAGTTGAAGAACTATAGATTAAGCTCATCCTTTACTGCACTTTGAGAGACGCATCATCCAATTCAAAGTGGAAGTACTCATTTACCAGGTACTTCTGAAAGAAACTCAGTCAAGTTGAATTTCTAAGATCTGTTATATTTGAGTGCGTATCCATATCCATATCTGTCTCTGCGTAACATAGGAGACAACTGAACTCTTCTCTAATGAACTGAATTAATCTATAGTTTTTTCAACGTCTTGGTTCTTGCATTAAAATTGTGCGAGATTTAAGGAAACGATATACTCAACACTTTTTGGCTTGACAAAAAGGTTTACATGATTGCTTTGCCCTTAATAAACTTATGGCTAATAGAAATGGGAATCAAAACAAACGGAAGACAATCAAGCTTGTCATCTTCGCGCTGACTTTTTCGTTCTGACTGCAGCATTCAGCTACTAATGTACAGAGACATTTGCAACTAAAGATCAAAGAAATTCTATCTAATTCAAGTGGCAGGAATAAAGAAAAGACTGGAATGCTTATGCCTTCTACATTTCTAATGAATGCTTGCCATGTATCTTTTTTGTTTGATTCCTGTGAATTTTTGTCCTAAATTTTATGGAGGAATTTCTGTTTGGTATGCCTTTTGTTTTAGTAATGTGGATCATTCATGTCAGTTCTGTTTCTACTTTTCTGGAACATGCCAAATCTGCAGGGAAACATTAAACCATAACATAGAAAATGTGTACCATTGAGCAATGAATGGACAAGACGGGATATCCTCGACATCATAAAAAAATAATTCATCATATTTTTAAGCATATCAAAGTTCAAAATACGTGTTGAATGCTAAAGCATCTCCAATCCTCCATGTAATGGCTTTCTGTTCATGATTTTGCTGAGAATTACTTGCTTCTTTTTACAGCAGCTAACAAGAAGCTGTGGTGCCTCAAATCCTACCTGCACTCTGTCAGGTTTGAATCAAGTAGATCCTCTCCCTTCGCCTCTGTCCTGGTGGCAGTTATTTCTAGGTTTAAATATGGGCTTAGGGGTATGAAGCACTCCTGTTCCTCTGCTGTCGTCCCATTGCTCTTCTGCTGCTGCTCAATGGACTTAGGAGTCCTAACTTTTCTTCTGAGGCTTGCCTGGATTGCTGGCATACTCCCGATACTTGTGGCATCTGTTCCGATTAAATCTCTTAATTTCTTCCATAAGACACTCTTAAGATTTGCTGCTAGAGGAAAGATTTTGCAGTCTTCTGATAAATTCACTGTTCCTCAAAAATATTTCTTGCATTTCTATCTCGTGGCTGTGGTATTGACAACATGTTTGACAGTTTCAACATGGTTCTATGCATATAGAGAAATGATACTGGTAACAGCTGAACCATTTCAGTATTCCACCGGCACCATCAACTTGACAGGCGGACCACATAAGATTTCTGGTCACAAATACCATATAACTTCTGCCAGGCAAAGACTTCAGGTTTGGAGAACTGTATTTGTTCTTTTATTGATGGAAGCTCAGGTTTTGAGACGCTTATATGAAACACAAAATGTGTTTGTTTACAGCCCAACGGCTAAGATGCACATCCTTGGATACTTAACCGGCCTGTTCTTTTATACTGCAGCACCTCTATCACTTGGCAGTACATGTGCCCTTGAGGCATTGAGGTATTTAGTTGTTCAAATAACCGAGTTTGTAATCAAAGGATGGACACAATTGCCAGTTGAGTTTGAATGGCGGGAAATGGTGAAACCTCTTATGGATCTGGGGTGGTGCCAGTGGTTTGGGGCTGCGATTTTTATCTGGGGTTGGTTGCACCAGCTTTGTTGTCATGCAATTCTTGGGTCATTGCGTAAATGCAGAGGGGCCAACGACTATGTGATACCTCATGGCGACTGGTTTGATTACGTATCATGCCCACATTACCTTGCTGAAATTGTCATATATGCTGGCATTTTGGTTGCCAGCGGCGGTTTGGATGCCACAGTATGGCTCCTTTTCTTGTTTGTTGTAGCAAATCTGATCTTTGCAGCAGCAGAAACCCATAGATGGTATCGTCTCAAGTTTGATACTTATCCCAAGTCCCGGAAAGCTATTATACCTTTCATATATTAATCGGAAGTTACTTTTTACAAAACTTGGCTGCTGGATAACATGCAACTGATCAAGGGATCTGAACCAATGTGCTCCGTAGAAGTATACCACAAAATGCTAAAAGCTATCCATGCCTTAGATAATCGTATCTAAGTTTTTGAAATGTTCCTGACGTGAAGTTGTTTCAAGGCTAATGTCTGTTCTCTCCAACAATCCGAAAACCCACCATTTGGTCATGCCATGTATTGAAGCAGCAGCGGAAGTAAAATGAAGAATGATACCTGGGATGGTTCTGTGATCCAGAGAATCCACACCAACAGCTAAAAGAGGCGTCTGGTTACACAACTTCTGTTCGTCAAGCAGATAGGTATGTACGCCTAAGAAATATTCCATTTTTTTTTAGAACTTTAGCTTGAAGGGGTAGACTCTCTTCCATTCTCGAGCATCTTATGAAAAAAGTTTCCTTTTTATTGTAGTGCTTCAAAATCAGCATATATCACTCCAACTGCTTTCAACCTTAAAATTTTGTGTTTGCGTGTGAAATTTGGTGATCTGACCATTATTTACAGATCAAAGTGAAAGCATAGAGTTGAGTTCTCATCTCAAAACTCCATCTCAGTAGAACAAAAGAAAGAATAAGCTCTATTAATTCATTGTATATCTGGTCTGTCCGGAACAATCTCTGAATATCAAATTCTTTCTTCCAAATTTGTTGTATCTACAACATATCAGTTGGTCTAACTGTACTTGCCTTCACTTGCAGACAATGGAATTTTACGACATATGCAAATCTAGTATATACTTTTTACTATAACATTGTTCACGAGATCACATGAGTGAATATTTGATTTTAATATGTATATAAATTAATTTAGAATTGGAAATTAGGGCAGAGAAAAGTGAGAGGAGTTCCGCTATTACATTTTGTGGGACTATATCTATGTTGAATCCACCGGAAAGGTCAAATATATTGATCGAGATCAGGTATGTCCAATTATAAAGATTTTCCTTTGGGCCAGAGCAGTATGAATTGACGTGAATTAGAAGTTACTATTATTGAGATATGTTAGCAAATCTGCTAATATTGAGTTTGGTACAGACTACAGCAGTGTATGATACATATTGATTCAATGTCAACAAAAAATAGGGGCACACAATTGAGAAATATTAAGTTTGGTAGAGACTATGACAATGTACCAGAAGCAGATATCTAAACACCAGAGGAGAGGATTACAGCCTCTTTCTTCACAGTGTAACGTTTGCTCCATTTACTAAAATATCACAAATTATTTTTTTGCATATCAGAAAGGCAACAGATTACGTTCCTTTTGTTTTGACCAATTGCACTGTTTGGTGGGGGACCTTATGAATTTAATTTTCTTATCTCTCAGGCTGCAAAACATTAGAAGGCCAATTGCGTATCTGATGCATGACAAATCTGTTCTTGTTGAGAGGTCTAAATCTAGCAGAAGGAACAATATCTGCAGCAGAGAATATGTAACCTTACTGCTTGTGTTGCTGAATGGAGTTGGCTCCTATCCCCTTAAAATTTTCATTGGCAATATCAAACTTTGCTGCTTCTGTTGCTCATGCATAGGCTTTCTTCTTAAAGGCACCAGTGGTGGGAATGTAAGAATAATATACATATCTAACTCTTTTCATTCTTGTCTAGTGACATTCTCTGAACTTGCAGGATAATGCTTATTGTACTACTTTGGTACTTCAAGAAACTTAACATGTGATGCCTTCTCCCTTCACTTGCCAATGTTCATGAAAATTGGTAGCAAGGCCAACAAAGTAGTGCAGCAGTACAATTACTGACTTTTCTTTTCTGTGATTCTTTTTATATTTTTGTGTGCGCGCCGCTCTTTTTTGTAAACTTTGAGTTTGTACTTAATGGATATCATCTTTATTGGATTTAGTATGTGCGCCTTTGAGAAAGACTATCTTAATGCCTCCTTTCATATGAACTACTTGCAAACGATCATCGTAGTTGTTCAAATTATAATTTACATTATTAGTTGTATATGTGTGAGTATAAAAGTTTCATATCAGAAAATAAATAGGAATATAGTACCGAACTACGCTTCCAAACCTAAGACCTATTAGCTTAAGTTTTTAGGTCAAGCTCAGTTTCTAGCCCATTACCAAAGTCTAAACCGAAATAAATCTTCTATTTCTTACAAATGCAAAATGTGGAATGCAAATAATGTTCTGTTTGTTCTGCAGCAAGTTGTTTGCATCCTATCATCGTCGCAAGAAGTAGTGGACGGTCACAATATTTGCCTATTATGAAACATAATAGATGTGCATGGTTTGGCTTTTCACCCTGAGGTCTCTACCCTCAGCAAACTTCGCACTATGACTGTTCTAATGTTCCAATCTATTGTTCTTCAAGTATTCAACACTCAAACACAAATCGAAGACTTCTTCTATGCGGGGCTACATGAGCATCAGTGGAGTGCACAACTAAATGTTGTCACAAGTTGTGGCAGCTTCATTTGCAGTTGCCTTTCTCATCCTGCCACTAGACTTTATCACCACCAGCAGTCATCTTAGGAAAAAGAAAAGGGAGAGAAATGAGTGCGGTTGAGAGTTGAATAGCAGCCCCACGGCATCTCACATGGCACTGAGCGTTACGATTAGCTCTCGCCACTTTTGTTTCTCGCGGTTGGCATTGTGGCTAAATCATAAGTTATCGAGAGCTTAGCTTCCCATCAGTCTTCACATTGAAGGCTCGCGTGCGTGACATATTTTATTAAAGACAGATACAGTCACCGTGATTTCTAATTACACAATTGAATATGTGCGGTGGTTAACCAGCGGAGGGAAAAAGAAAAAAATCCCACCTCTTTTTCACAACAATGAGATGAATCACAACCCCACACGGATTCATAAAAGCCAAACTCTATCCTACGATTCCCAACAACCTCCCACTCTTTTAATGCCTCATTTATTCATCACACAAGCCACCACCCACCATCACGATTCACAGCCCCACACATCAACGTCACCAAAAAATGCTAAGCAAAGCATTGGCAAATCAATAACATAATTATTTTAATAAAAGGGCTGAATAACACAAAAAAATAGTAGTAATAGTACATCAAGGTACTGTTCAAATTATTAAGTGCTCATCAGTGTGCCTGGAAGTCACATACATATTGAAAGAATGGAAGTGGAAATTGGAAATGTTTTCGTGGAGCTCTCAGAAGAGGGCAATGGTGAGGACGGTGATGAGGGCTGCCAAACTGGTGGCTCTGGTGCCAGTGCTGCTTGACTTGGTGCCCGGCGGAGCGGCGGTCGGTGAGCCGGTGATTGTACCGGATCCTATAAAAAATTTTACGATAAAAAACGATCATCATCATCATCATCTAAGCCTTTTCTCATTAAATAAAATCAGGCAAATTTGGCACACAGATCAAAGGAAAGGATCTTCAAAAAATTTGGGATCAAAAGTGTCATCAGAATCCAAACATCACTGTTTTCAAGGAAGTGGAGTTTCCACTGGAAGTGGTTTGTTTTTAGGAAGTCGGGATGGACCACAAAACTTTAGTGGAAGGAAAGTGAAATGAAATGCACTTACCTGGCTTCGTTGGACCTCCATTTGCTGGAGATGGTGAGGCAGAAGGCCCCGTTGGACTTGCAACCGGAATTCCTAAAGCTGCAAAAAAAAATTGGAAGAGAAAAAAAGCATGTAAATTTCAAACAGAAACAAGCAAAGATTTTTAATCAAGGATCCAAAATTATATAAACTCCACACAAACATATAACTGTATAATCACCAAATGATGCAATATTTTCTGCCGACAGCAGTGCCAAGCGCATTTAAGCACAGATGGATGAAATCTGATAAACTACGCAGCAGGACGACTGGTTTGAGTGGTAATAACCGGGAAATTATTTCAATTTACTCAACATTTTGCAAAAGTTCACTTTAAACCCACAAAGTTTCAAAATTAGTGGCCATTTTTGGTGTCTCAGTTATTCTAAAACTATGTGGGCCTAAAAAACAAATCAGTCTCAAAAATTGGATATGGAAAATATTCGGAATCCAAACAGAAACTAAGAACAACGAGAAATTATTTCCATACCCAACATGCGAAACAAATTTACTCTTAAACGCACCAGAATCAGTAGCAACTTTCGGTTCATGTGGGTCTAAAAGCAAATCAGATTCCAAGAGTGGGTGTGAAAATGTAAACACTCGTCGCGCACTGTAGCAAAACCATCACGACCACGCTAAAATGCGCCCGCACGAACAGACGCTCAATTTCACTACTAACCTGAGCAGAGGCTGACCGGGGGAGTCTGGACCTTGCAGGCAGTGGGCAACATAAGGGCCTTAGTGGTATTAACCTTGATGCCAAACGACTCGCCGCTGGCGAGGAGCTGGCAGAGACAAACCGGCTGGCTGTCGACGAGGCCGGCGAGGCTCGGGCAGCATCCTTTCTCCGGCACGGTGACGTTGCTCCCTTCCTCCACGTAGGTCAGGCACGCAGACATGTTCAGCAGCGAGTTGGTGCAGTCCAGGCCCGGCGCCGGCGCCGGCGCCTCCGCCGACCCCGGCGTCATCGGCATGTCCGAAAATGGCGACGGGGCCGTCACCGGACCCTGCGCTTGCACTGTTTTGGTTGCGAGAGAGAGTGCTAGGATTAGGGAGAGCATGGTGAGAGTTTTTGCCATGGTGAGATTGATTCTAGGCTTCTAGCTGCTTGTGCTGTTGTTCTCTTTGTGAAGGTGGTATCAATTTCTGTTTATATATATATATAGGGGGAGGTACGATGAGTGGTTAACACTTTATGTTGGTGGTGCGTTTGTAATTTACATATAATCCATAAGATTAAATAAATAGACTCTTGGCCTCTCGTCTACTCATAGGACATTTGATCCAACATAATCAAGACCCAAAATATCACAAGTGAAGTTTCTGTCGAACAAGACTGTTCTATGTTCACATTTTGCGTTATTGGCAAGAGCACATCTGCTACAGTATTACCTTTCTATAAATGAAGAGAACACATCATAATTGAAAAATGGGAAGAAATTAGTAATGTCTCCACGTAAATTCTACACATTCCAGTCATCCAGTGGTTCACCTTTCTGCAAAGAGAGTGTGGAAATTACATTCCATAAATCACCTTCAACTCAAATTGAATCTGAGTGGCACTTGCATGGATAACTCATTCAGCTCCCACCAAAGAGCCCCATCTCAGGTTGGTCAATGGCCGAAGCTGGCCTAGTGATAATTTTGGAATACATACATGATAGTATGATACATGGACACCATGTGAAGTACACAGAGGCATTCATCTCCTTCACACCAGAAATTGCAAGTTTTGAATTTTTCTTTTCTTTTCTAAATAATAAAAAAAAAGCTTTTGTTTCTTCTTGCTGTCACTTGCACTGGAAAAGTTTGGCAGGTCAATTCTAAGCCTCCCCTGAGACATAATATCTCATGCCTTTCATGGTCCTAAAAGACCAACCGGCTCTTCTTTCATGTTTTTGAGTAAACCATGTTGGATATTATTTTATTTTGATAAAATATAATTATTTTTCAGTTTTATGGCTCATTAGAAGTTTAGAAGAAAAAAATTCACTAATAGTATTTTTCCTAAATTGTGAGACAGTTTGTGGAGTTACAACTACCCATCTTACTTCTATTTATATGTCCTTTTTGACGGAAAGAAGATATATCAAGAGAAAATTTTATTCTTAAGGGATAAGAGTCTCTACTCTATAAGAAAACTCTATGAGATCCATTTTTATTATTCTTGGTTAAAAATAATGCAGTAGAGTTGTCACAGGAGATCTTCAATGGCTTGACATTGAGTCAACAATCTGAAGCCACGAAATAAAACTCCTAACTAAATAATTACTTGGGCATCGGTTCAAGTTAAATTTGTCACCTTTAACAATTAGTGCTACACCCAAGTGAACAATATTCATACGAAATCTCTCAAGAATTTTATTGATATATGTTCCTTGAGACAGTTCTAATATTTCTTGAGATCTGTCTCTGTCAATTTTTATGCCAATAACATAAGAGACTTCACCCATACCTTTCATGTCAAACTGTTGTAAGAGAAATCGCTTCACTTCATGAAGCAAGCCCCAATCACTTAAAATATGCAAATATCATCCATATATGGAACTAAAAAAAAATACTCCCACTGACCTACCTTATGGTTTATACATTGATTCATAATATTCTCCATCAAACCAAATGAAAAAGTAACATTATGAAACTTTAAATACTAATGACGGGAGGCCTATTTTATTCTATATATAGATTTCTTAAGCTTACATAATAAATAACAAAGCTTACTAAACATGCAATGAAGTAAAAAATAAAAAAATTTACCCATGTAAATTAATATAAACAAAAAATCAACACGTCATCATAACCTTTCCTGTGGGCATAGATTATGACACATAATATATATTTTTAATGATTACTTTATAATGGGACTAGTATTTATTTTCATACAAAAAAAAATTCTAGACCTATGGGCAACTAGAATTTTTTTAAAACATAGTTCACTATCCCATTCTAATAAACACAAATATAATAATCACCCTGTAGGGTTAATCACTATATTTTCATATTTAATTACAATTGTTGATGTCATAAATGTATGTGATTAAAATTAATTTTTTTTCTTTATTACTTAACATTATCATAATCAAGAATGCTATAACAATTACTTAATTAATCAAATGTTACTTTAATATGACATCAAAATTGACTAAAATTAATATCAATCATGTATAAGTAGTGATTCTATTTAAATACTACTTATAAAAGAAGAACTTAATTCATACACGTTGCTCATATCATTCAAAAATTCAATTTATCTCAAATAGATTAATATGAGAATTAAATAGAAAATTTATCTCAAATAGATAAATATGTTACTTTAGGATCTCATTACATATAGCCCATAAATTACAATATTACAGTTTCTGCACTGATTCTGTAAATTCTAAATTGCAAAAGATCCTGAAATTAATTTGGATTAATATTATACATACTAAATTTCTGTAGAAATGTAGAAAGTCTTTGGATTCATATTTTATTTTCAGAACAGTCACAACATGTAAATTGCATTTGCATAAAGATACTCGAATATTAACATTAAGTTCAGAATCTAAATAGAATTAAGTTTCTAGTATAGTTTTATTTTATCAAAGATTTTAATATAAAAGAGAGTCAAAATTCCAACATACTAATGATTGGATATATCTTTTGATTAGTATCCAATATTGCATATTTTACATCATAATTCCCATGCATATTACAAATAAATATGTGATTTTTACTCCTCTTCTCTACATATTTGCAGGTACACACTTAATGGAGAGATATCCAAATAATCACTTAATTAACACTAATTAAGTGATTAATCCATGATTAAGATAAAGCCAAATTCAAATCCAGATCTAGAGAGATCCGCGCGCCAATTGGAGAATCCAAGTAGTCCACGTGGCTAACAACCCAACTACCAGATCTCACCAGAAAGATCCGGCTCAACGGCCCAGATCTGGCGGCGATCCCGCGGCAATCCGCGGCAATCTTAGGTTGTTATGGCCTCGGATTTCGTACCAACAACCTAGGCTCTCGAAGGTTCTCTCCCATGCTATAAATACTCCACCTTCACCTGCGAGAGAAAACTGATCAGAGAAGAGAGAGAGATTAGTTCAAAGTTTTGTATTTTGTTAGTTTTTCTTTAGGATTTTTAACTCTCTATGATCTTCTTCTCCCTAGATTTCATTGCAAGAGAGAGTTGTAAGAGAGAGAGAGCTTGTATCATCAAGGAGTGACAACTTGGAGCTATACAAGGATTGATCCATTCTCTACTTCTCTACTTGAGCTTGATTCTAGTTTGATTTCTTTCCTTACTTGCTTTGTTTACTTTCTTGCAATTTAATTCATGTTTAGCTTTTCTTTTGTAATGGTGTGTAGCTAATTCTTTCTCCATGTACTAGCTAACCACTACCTTGCTAACTTCTAACTCATGGGTGATTGCTTTACTTCATCTTGCAAGTTGTATGGTCTTCTCTTCTCCGATGGGTTTCTTTTCATTTCTTGGCAAGATCTTGTTGTAATTCTCCATATGATTCATGTGTGCCTCACTTAGAGCCTAGTCTTTGAACTAGTGCCTTGATGGAACATGGAGATGGATCACCAATATGCTATTTGTTGTACAACTTCATTATGTCGATTTTTGAATGTTGTATGCCTATTCATTAGCATCCCTTGAGTGTAGCTCTTTGATTCCATTATTGAAAGTCTAATTTGTAGGCCTATGACCATCTATGGAGGCTACAAGACAAGTCCAAGAATGATCCCCATCATCTAAGTGGGAAAGTAATTAGATCAATACGCAAGACATATCTATGCCAATGAATCAACATGAGGCACGCATCACTATCACGGAGTTTAGTAAGTCTTTAGCAAGGTAGTTAAGGTTAGCTAGTCATGGTTTTCTTTCATTCAAGTTTTCTAAAGTTTTCTTTCCTTTTAGTGTGAATACAACAACCTTGATCTTGATTTCTTTTCACTTACCACCATGAACATATCCATACATTCTTTCATTCCTTTCTTTGTGTTTTATTCATTCTTTTAAGCAAGAGAAGAATTCTCGTTTCCTTTTCTCACTCATATCGTAACGCTTCTACGCTAGCTCTCCCTGAGATTCGACTCGGTATAGCCCTATGCTATAACGGAGACAAGAAAGGGTACATCAAATACATTCTTATATACATAATAAGTACACCTTTTTAGTCTTAATCATCTTTATTCTCCAATAATTAATCAGATAAAATCCAACAAGCGTACCATTAGAATATGTTATTCAGTAAGAGACAACAAAATTTATTTTGCATCTATTGCATATATTAATTCTAAGCGCATGCAATCTGTACAGAGTAATAACTAGAAAGAAATAAATTTTATTTTTCTATTTTCTTTTATTTTATCTCTATTTTATCTTACCATACATGTTTAAACATATAGATAAATTCAACCATGAAAGAAAGAAATTTAAATTCTTTCAATTAAACAAGAGATAAGGATCAAATAAATCATGACTCTTGTTAACATTTAAATAATCACAAGATTATAAATTAATCATTAAAAACAGTATTGTGTGTCATAATCTATGCCCACAGGAAAGATTATGATGACGTGTTGATTTTGAAAGTACGCCTAGAGGGGGGTGAATAGGTGTACCGCTAATCTAATGAACTAAATGCGGAAATTAAAACTAAATAGCAACTACACTTAGTGCAACCAACGAGTGTAGCCGAATTCCCGTGAAGGGCTCTGGACTAACTCCTCTTGATTCCTCTGAATAAGAGTTGAGGCGCTATATGAAGCTCTCGTGGTTAAGCACAAGTGAGGCACACAAACACACAAGCATGTAAATGATATGGCAATATGAATCAATGCACAACACAAATAAAGAGAGAGAGTTTAGAGTCAATGGATCAAACGCAAACAACAAGATGTGTTTCGAGGTTCGAGCACCGAGCTCTACGTCCCCGCCTTCACCGAGAAGGATTTCTAATCCACTAACTTTGTCCACCTAGGACCCCCACCGAGGGAACCTCCACCGAGGATTTGGGGCAATACAACCGGGAGTACCGAACTCCTCTCTCAACCAATACAACCTCCACCGAGGCAATACAAAGGGTCTACCGAAGACCGGAGTACCGAACTCCACCAATCCAACCAATACAACCTCCACCGAGGCAACACAATCACCACCTCACACAAGAGGGGTAGGCCCGTAGCCAAACAATCACAATCTCAACCTCTACCAAAGAGGGAGCTAACCACAACCCAAATCAACCTCTACCAAAGAGGGATACAATAAGCAAAGGGTTTACAACTTAGTGGTTTCCTCAACCACAAACAATTTTCCCACAAATAAAGATCCTATAGAATAGGATAGGAGATATAGCTCAAGTGTGAAAAACTAAGTGTTTTGATCAAAGAAAATCTCTTGAAAAAATACCAAATAGATATAAAATTTAGACCAAGAAACTAATTCCCAAAAACCTATTTCTTTGAAATAAACAAAACACTTTAAAACAAATAAGATGGATCTTTTTGGCACTAAAATACTTTTGAAAACTTATTTAAAACACTAAAGAAACTCTGTAAATTTTGCTCTCAAAATCTTAGCTAAAACTCAAACAAATGGGGTTTATATAACCTACAAACAAAAACTAGCCGTTGGCTGAAAAGTCAGCCATGGCGGCTGGCGGTCTACCGCCCGGTCGATCGCCAACGGTCTAATTTTTGACCGTTGGAGGCTAGCGGTCGACCGTCCCAATCCAGAGAGCAAATGCTCTCTGGCCGGTCGACCGCTCGGTCGACCGTACCAAGCCTTACGGTCGACCGGTCGGTCGACCGCCCCCACCCGAGAGTGGGGTACTTGCAGTCGATCGACCGCTCGGTCGACCGGCCCAAGTGGCTGGCCAGCGTGCACGTTTTGTGCACGTCGGTCGACTGGTCCGTCGACCGACTCTGGATCCGGTCGCCCGTCCCGGTTGACCGCCAGAGCCTGGCAGGCTGCAATCTGGGACAGAAAAACTTGGTTTTTATTATTCTGAAAAATCCCATAAATTCCTTAAAAATCCACAAAAATAGTTTCTAACATTATATTTGATATACAAACTTGTATTAAAAATTCAAACACATAATTCAAACTTTTTGAACCATTTTTGTGTTATGGAAAATTGCCGAAAACCAAAACCCGTATTTTCCAAACTAGGATTTTTCAAATGAAGAATTCGTTTTGTCCAAAACTCATCCAAATACAAAAACATGATATTTATACACTTTGAAGCATGTTGCATATGAATAGAAATCCAATATACATAAATCATATATATATATCATAGTTTTTGACTTTAAATACGAAAATATGTTTTGTTAAAATATCAAAAACACCAAATACATGAATAGGCATATCAAAAATAAGTTTGTCTAAGATATGAAGCATACATGTATATAGAACATATCTAATATACATTTAAACAATGTAAACTTATTTTGATCTATCTATTCATAAAACCAAGATCGGTTAAACCAAAAACCGAAAACCAATATCCAAAACATAAAACGTGTGTGTGTTGTGAACTTGAGCATATCACACTATCTGATTTTTACACGTGGATCTAAAACACAAATTAAACTATGTACCAAGTCTTCTTGACGAACTCCGTCTTCAAGCCGAATCGATCCATACCGTGATCCACCGAGCTTGACTCCAACGACTGCTATATATGATCTTGATGCTCGGGCTCTTGAATCACCAAGTGAGAAGCTCCAAAACTCCTTTGTTGAAGCTAATCACCAACTAATATCTTGGCTAAAGATCTGAAACTAAACACCACAAGATTATTAGTAAACATAACCACATGAGTTAATCATCATCAAAACTAGAGTGGAAGGCCTCTGGGCCAACAATCTCCCCCTTTTTTATGATGACAAAACTCATGGAGTTATATATGCATGGATTAAGGTTAAGCTTCAAAGAAGCTCCCCCTTAACTCATGCATCACAATAAACAATAAATATACAATGAATATTAATCATGAAAATGCATAGACATGTATAAAACAAGATACCAAATACAAAACATGCTTTTGTTACCATCATGAAATGCATCAACATGCATCAACATGCATAAAACAAGATCTTAATAGCAATTAAAACAAACTCTTGATACCAATAAAAAATCAAACTAACAAAATTATGTTCTTAAAACAAACATTCTTGATACCAATATAAAAACATGCATAATAATAGAAACATGCATATAAACTCAAATAATTCTCCCCTTTTTGTCAATCATCAACAAAGGGGTCCAAGTAAAACAATAAAACATATTCTTCCAACATGATACCAATAAAAAAATATATCAATATAAGTGAACCATGATACCAATTGAAAGATAATCAATATATGCGATATACATTCATGAAGAGGAAGACGCTAAGTTAACTTCCCTACATATATGCATTACATGAAGAAAGGATGACAAACCCTAATTCACATAACACATAATATGCAATGCATAAGAGGAGATGTGAAGCACCCCCTACACACGTGCATCGCATAAAGAAGAGTTGTCAAGCTCCTCAATATAAGATACACTCAACATGAATCTATATGTAGAAGAGATGTTAAGCTCCCCTTGCATATATGCAATCATATCAAAACGTTTTTAACATTTCTTATTAAACAAAATTTTGAATTTTCTCAATAAAATAAATTTTGAGATATCAATATAAATTTTCATGGATACCAATTGAAAGAAATAGATCAATAGATACCAATTGAAAATACACAAAAATCTTGATACCAATTGTGAGTAAACAAATAAGCATCTTGATACCAATAGTAAGTATTTTTCATTTTGAACATATGATACCAAATTAAAATCTATTTTTCATTATAAAGTGTGAGAGTGAAAATCAAAGGTAAATCAAATACCAATTGAAAGATAAAATACGAATTTTTTCCCCTTTATGAAATACCAAAAAAAAATGATGCATAAGCTTGTGTTAGGATACCAATTGAAAAACTAATCAATTGAAACATGATATGCATTAAAACTCAAGCTTAGCATGATCAACATTTGTGCTCGAAAATATAGAGATATAATAAGCACAAATAAAACATATATGAGTATACAAAAGAGAGTGTCAATATTGATACCAATTGAAACGATCCAATGATACCAATTGAAACAATAATAAGATCAAGTGTATAACTCATACTACCTTTCCACCCATTTCATGCACATGTTTAAAAGGATTTCCAAATAAAAAGCATACAAGGCATGGTCTCCCACCCAACCGCCCTTTGAAGGTAGGGGTTTTCAAAAATAGGTTTGAAAGTATAGTATGTTTGAAAACTCTACCATAATGAAGAATACCGTAACTAGTTATATGAAAAACTTGTAAACTAGTACGAAATCCTTCAAGTAAGGAATAAAACAAAAATATTTTTCATGAAACATGAAATTCACATGATAGCCAACACTCAAGGTCAATGAAGCATAAATATGACTCATGAAAAACAAAGTATGAGTAAACAAGAAAGGTGAGTGTATGAATAAAATGTAAAGAACATAATCATGAAAGGTAGGCAATAAGCTCAATTGAAATTCCTTTAAACATGAAACACATGAAAATCATGAAAACTAAATTTTCATTAAATAATTTATACTTCAAGGCATATGTATATTTTTGACAAAACAAGAAGTATACATATATATCCCTAAACACAATTGAGTCCATAATAAAGATTTGCATGAAAAGCAAATGGCTCAAGGGGTATACATGTATATCTTAAGGTTTGGCAAAATTAACATATACATGAAGTGAAAACACATGATAATAAAACATGTCCAAAATGGAGAATACAAGTTAAAATGTATGAAGCATTAAAAACTAAACTATACTAGAACATCTAATGGGTATAAATAAGCATTCAAGCACAAACATATAAAAATTTATTTGTGACCCACTATATGTACAAGTATATATATCCTAGTTTTAATGAAAACTAACATTTAAACATGTAATCAAATCATGAAGCATAAAACGAGATATAAATCAACATGATAAACATAAATACGATCATTATATAAATTCACATGCTATTAGAGGTATGATAAACATGATAGCTAAACAAAGGTGAGAACACACATATGGATCCATATAAACATGGTGTGATCTCAAATGCTATACATGCATGTCAATGATCTAATAATCATGGCATTTAACATAATAATCTATAAACATCAAAATGTGAAGCATCAAAAATCATAATATCCATATGATCATTATGTATATGCATATGCATTAGATCTAGGACATACATATTAGTTTAAAACAAGGTGAGAACCAAGATATAAGTCCATCTAAAACATGGGTGTCTCAAATAACTAAACATGTATATCACTAATCTAAATCACATGGCATAATCATAATAATCAATAAACCAAGACATGCTATAAATCGATGAACATGAAAAGCATGCAAATATAAATGGGATTTAGCGATTGATACCAAAACCAATGAAGGCACCTCTCTAGTTCTCCAAACCAAGGTGGTCCTCCCACCAAACTTCCCTTGAAAGTGTTACATCCAAATAATCCACATGAAGCTCGGAACGCATCCACCTCAAGGCACCATTTCTCTCACGTCATGCGAGAGCCCACTCCTACATCAAATACAATAGGGGTGGTCTTTGGTACCCATACTCTTTTGGGTCCATGGGGGTTAGTTCCTTTCGTAACCCAAACAAATTTAGTTGCTAAATTAGAATCATTTATACTATCATAACAAAATTAGCAAGGTGGCCCTTACGTCCACAATGTGTACAAGTGTACACATGAGCATACAAGTGATGGGTGTGACCGTGAGGAGCATGTGTATGCCGTGTAGGGTGTGCATGCATAATAGGAACTTATTTCTTTCGAAACAAAGATTCCAAACGTGTATGACTCAAAACACAATGGCTCAAAGTGGAGCCCAAACAATCAATATTCTTCTTTAGCATGGATATATCATTTTTAATTAAAGAAGAAGTGGAGCATGCAATAGGTGAACTAGGTGAAACTATCTTAGCATGGCAAACATGAGTATCAATATCAATTTGCAAAGATTCATTTTTCTTTAAACAAACTTCTAATTCTTGTGAAATTGAAGTAATTTTCATTTTTAAAGAATCATTTTCTTTAAAAACAAAATTAACTTCTGAAGACAAGTTTTCATTTTTCTTCAAATTATTTCACAATCATTTTTAGATTTTAAAAATTCATTTTCCTTTAGGACAAAATCAAGTCTAGATTTTAATGAATCCCTTTCATTAGAAATCTCCACTTTATCTTACAAAACCAAATCAAGTCTTGAACATAAATCCTTATTTTCTTTATTAAGTTCAAAACTCTTCTTTTTCAAAAGATTATATTTTTTCAATAATTTTTCACAAACAATGGATAGTTCTTCATTCAAGGCATTGGCATCAATATGATCATTACTAGAAGAACTAGCATTATCACAATCTAATTGAGATTCCGAATATACCTCAAGGGAGTCATTCCCTTGGACCATATAGCATTGTTGCTCGGATTCTCCACTAGATTCATCCTCCGTATGGATTGGCAATTGAAACTTGGAGGTGGTCAACGTGTTCCCACACTGCAAAGGCGGAATCACAGTTAGAAACAAGCATAAGATAATCGTTGTTAAGCGTGCTTCTAATAGCCTCAAGGGCAAGTGCATTGGACTCTATATGCTTGCTATCATAAGAGTAGGATTTCTTTGAAATAGCAAGGTAAACATGCAAGCCTAGGGTTTTTAGATACATGGACATCCTAAATTTTCACATGTCAATGTTGGAGACATCAAACATGGGAGGGGTCAAGCAATCCATGGTGTGTGCAAACAAATATGTGTAAATGTAAATGATAGATAGCTAACCAAGATCACACTCCTAGGTGGTTAACCAAATTCAGGAGCGTAGGCTCTGATACCAATTGAAAGTACGCCTAGAGGGGGGTGAATAGGTGTACCGCTAATCTAATGAACTAAATGCGGAAATTAAAACTAAATAGCAACTACACTTAGTGCAACCAATGAGTGTAGCCGAATTCCCCGTGAAGGGCTCTGGACTAACTCCTCTTGATTCCTCTGAATAAGAGTTGAGGCGCTATATGAAGCTCTCGTCGTTAAGCACAAGTGAGGCACACAAACACACAAGCATGTAAATGATATGGCAATATGAATCAATGCACAACACAAATAAAGAGAGAGTTTAGAGTCAATGGATCAAACGCAAACAACAAGATGTGTTTCGAGGTTCGAGCACCGATCTCTACGTCCCCGCCTTCACCGAGAAGGATTTCTAATCCACTAACTTTGTCCACCTAGGACTCCCACCGAGGGAACCTCCAACGAGGATTTGGGGCAATACAATCGGGAGTACCGAACTCCTCTCTCAACCAATACAACCTCCACCGAGGCAATACAAAGGGTCTACCGAAGATCGGAGTACCGAACTCCACCAATCCAACCAATACAACCTCCACCGAGGCAACACAATCACCACCTCACACAAGAGGGGTAGGCCCGTAGCCAAACAACCACAATCTCAACCTCTACCAAAGAGGGAGCTAACCACAACCCAAATCAACCTCTACTAAAGAGGGATACAATAAGCAAAGGGTTTACAACTTAGTGGTTTCCTCAACCACAAACAATTTCCCACAAATAAAGATCCTATAGAATAGGATAGGAGATATAGCTCAAGTGTGGAAAACTAAGTGTTTTGATCAAAGAAAATCTCTTGGGAAAATACCAAATAGATATAGAATTTTAGACCAAGAAACTAATTCCCAAAAACCTATTTTCTTTGAAATAAACAAACACCTTAAAACAAATAAGATGGATCTTTTTGGCACTAAAACACTTTTGAAAACTTGTTTAAAACACTAGAGAAACTCTGTAAATTTTGCTCTCAAAATCTTAGCTAAAAACTCAAACAAATGGGGTTTATATAACCCACAAACAAAAACTAGTCGTTGGCTGAAAAGTCAGCCATGGCAGGCGGTCGACCGCCCGGTCGACCGCCAACGGTCAAATTTTTGACCGTTGGAGGCTAGCGGTCGACCGTCCCAATCCAGAGAGCAAATGCTCTCTGGCCGTCGACCGTGCCAAGCCTTACGGTCGACGGTCGGTCGATCGCCCCCACCCGAGAGTGGGTACTTGCAGTCGGTCGACCGGCCCAAGTGGCTGGCCAGCGTGCACGTTTTGTGCACGTCGGTCGACCAATCCGGTCGACCGACTCTGGATCGGTCGACCGTCCCAGTCGACCGCCAGAGCCTGGCAAGCTGCAATCTGGGACAGAAATACTTGGTTTTTTATTATTCTGAAAAATCCCATAAATTCCTTAAAAATCCACAAAATAGTTTCTAACATTATATTTGATATACAAATATGTGTTAAAAATTTCAACACATAATTCAAACTTTTTGAACCATTTTTGTGTTATGAAAAATTGCCGAAAACCAAAACCCGTATTTTTCCAAACTAGGATTTTTCAAATGAAGAATTCGTTTTGTCCAAAACTCATCCAAATACAAAAACATGATATTTATACACTTTGAAGCATGTTGCATATGGATAGAAATCCAATATACATAAATCATATATATATCATAGTTTTTGACTTTAAATACGAAAATATGTTTTGTGAAAATACCAAAACACCAAATACATGAATAGGCATATCAAAAATAAGTTTGTCTAAGATATGAAGCATACATGTATATAGAACATATCTAATATACATTTAAACAATGTAAACTTGTTTTGATCTATCTATTCATAAAATCAAGATCGGTTAAACCAAAACTGAAATCAATATCCAAAACATAAAACGTGTGTGTGTTGTGAACTTGAGCATATCACACAATCTGATCTTTACACATGGATCTAAAACACAAACTAAACTATGTACCAAGTCTTCTTGACGAACTCCGTCTTCAAGCCGACTCGATCCATACCGTGATCCACCGAGCTTGACTCCAACGACTGCTATATATGATCTTGATGCTCGGGATTTGAATCACCAAGTGAGAAGCTCCAAAACTCCTTTGTTGAAGCTAATCACCAACTAATATCTTGGCTAAAGATCTGAAACTAAACACCACAAGGTATTAGTAAACATAACTACATGAGTTAATCATCATCAAAACTAGAGTGGAAGGCCTCTGGGCCAACAATCTCCCCCTTTTTTATGATGACAAAACTCATGGAGTTATATATGCATGGATTAAGGTTAAGCTTCAAAGAAGCTCCCCCTTAACTCATGCATCACAATAAACAATAAATATACAATGAATATTAATCATGAAAATGCATAGACATGCATAAAACAAGATACCAAATACAAAACATGCTTTTGTTACCAATCATGAAATGCATCAACATGCATCAACATGCATAAAACAAGATCTTAATAGCAATTAAAACAAACTCTTGATACCAATAAAAAATCAAACTAACAAAATTATGTTCTTAAAACAAACACTCTTGATACCAATACTTGATACCAATATAAAAACATGCATAATCATAGAAACATGCATATAAACTCAAATAATTCTCTCCCTTTTGTCAATCATCAACAAAGGGGTCCAAGTAAAACAATAAAACATATTCTTCCAACATGATACCAATAAAAAATATATCAATATAAGTGAACCATGCTACTAATTGAAAGATAATCAATATATGCGATATACATTCATGAAGAGGAAGACGCTAAGTTAACTTCCCTACATATATGCATTACATGAAGAAAGGATGACAAGCCCTAATTCACATAACACATAATATGCAATGCATAAGAGGAGATGTGAAGCACCCCCTACACACGTGCATCGCATAAAGAAAAGTTGTCAAGCTCCTCAATATAAGATACACTCAATATGAATCTATATGTAGATGAGATGTTAAGCTCCCCTTGCATATATGCAATCATATCAAAACGTTTTTAACATTTCTTATTAAAACAAAATTTTGAATTTTCTCAATAAAACAAATTTGAGATATCAATATAAATTTTTCATGGATACTAATTGAAAGAAATAGATCAATAGATACCAATTGAAAATACACAAAATTCTTGATACCAATTGTGAGTAAACAAATAAGCATCTTGATACCAATAGTAAGTATTTTTCATTTTGAACATATGATACCAAATTAAAATCTATTTTTCATCATAGTGTGGGAGTGAAAATCAAAGGTAAATCAAATACCAATTGAAAGATAAAGTACGAATTTTTTCCCCTTTATGAAATACCAAAAAAAAAATGATGCATAAGCTTATGTTAGGATACCAATTGAAAAACTAATCAATTGAAACATGATATGCATTAAAACTCAAGCTTAGCATGATCAACATTTGTGCTCGAAAATATAGAGATATAATAAGCACAAATAAAACATATATGAGTATACAAAAGAGAGTGTCAATATTGATACCAATTGAAACGATCCAATGAAACCAATTGAAACAATAATAAGATCAAGTGTATAACTCATACTACCTTTCCACCCATTTCATGCACATGTTTAAAAGGATTTTCAAATAAAAAGCATACAAGGCATGGTCTCCCAACCAACCGCCCTTTGAAGTAAGGGTTTTCAAAAATAGGTTTGAAAATATAATATGTTTGAAAACTCTACCATAATGAAGAATACCGTAACTAGTTATATGAAAAACTTGTAAACTAGTACGAAATGCTTCAAGTAAGGAATAAAACAAAAATATTTTTCATGAAACATGAAATTCACATGATAGCCAACACTCAAGGTCAATGAAGCATAGATATGACTCATGAAAAACAAAGTATGAGTAAACAAGAAAGGTGAGTGTATGAATAAAATGTGAAGAACATAATCATGAAAGGTAGGCAATAAGCTCAATTGAAATTCCTTTAAACATGAAAACATGAAAATCATGAAAACTAAATTTTCATTAAACAATTTATACTTCAAGGTATATGTATATTTTTGACAAAGCAAGAAGTATACATACATATCCCTAAACACAATTGAGTCCATAATAAAGATTTGCATGAAAAGCAAATGACTCAAGGGGTATACATGTATATCTTAAGGTTTGGCAAAATAAATATATACATGAAGTGAAAACACATGATCATAAAACATGTCCAAAATGGGGAATACAAGTTAAAATGTATGAATCATTAAAAACTAGACTATACTAGAACATCTAATGGGTATAAATAAGCATTCAAGTACAAACATATAAAAATTTATTTGTACCCTCTATATGTACAAGTATATATATCCTAGTTTTAATGAAAACTAACATTTAAACATGTAATCAAATCATGAAGCATAAAACGAGACATAAATCAACATGATAAACATAAATACGATCATTATGTAAATCCACATGCTATTAGAGCTATGATAAACATGATAGCTAAACAATGGTGAGAACACAACATATGGATCCATATAAACATGGGTGATCTCAAATGCTATACATGCATGTCAATGATCTAATAATCATGGCATTTAACATAATAATCTATAAACATCAAAATGTGAAGCATCAAAAATCATAAATATCCATATGATCATTATGTATATGCATATGCATTAGATCTAGGACATACATATTAGTTTAAAATAAGGTGAGAACACAAAGATATAAGTCAATCTAAAACATGGGTGTCTCAAATAACTAAATATGTATATCACTAATTAAATCACATGGCATAATCATAATAATCAATAAACCAAGACATGTTATAAATCGATGAACATGAAAAGCATGCAAATATAAATGGGAGTTAGAGATTGATACCAAAACCAATGAAGGCACCTCTCTAGTTCTCCAAACCAAGGTGGTCCTCCCACCAAACTTTCCTTGAAAGTGTTGCATCCAATTAATCCACATGAAGCTCGGAACGCATCCACCTCAAGGCACCATTTCTCTCACGTCATGCGAGAGCCCACTCCTACATCAAATACAATAGGGGTGGTCTTTGGTACCCATACTCTTTTGGGTCCATGGGAGTTAGTTCCTTTCGTAACCCAAACAAATTTAGTTGCTAAATTAGAATCATTTATACGATCATAACAAAATTTAGGAAGGTGGCCCTTATGTTCACAATGTGTACAAGTGTACACATGAGCATACAAGTGATGGGTGTGACCGTGAGGAGCATGTGTATGCCGTGTAGGGTGTGCATGCATAATAGGAACTTGTTTCTTTCGAAACAAAGATTCCAAACGTGTATGACTCAAAACACAATGGCTCAAAGTGGAGCCCAAACAATCAATATTCTTCTTTAGCATGGATATATCATTTTAATTAAAGAAGAAGTGGAACATGCAATAGGTGAATTAGGTGAAACTATCCTAGCATGGCAAACATGAGTATCAATATTAATTTGCAAAGATTCATTTTTTTAAACAAATTTCTAATTCTTGTGAAATTGAAGCAATTTTCATTTTTAAAGAATCATTTTCTTTTAAAACAAAATTAACTTTTGAAGACAAGTTTTCATTTTTCTTCAAAATTGTTTCACAATCATTTTTAGATTTTAAAAATTCATTTTCCTTTAGGACAAGATCAAGTCTAGATTTTAATGAATCCCTTTCATTAGAAATCTCCACTTTATCTTGCAAAACCAAATCAAGTCTTGAACATAAATCCTTATTTTCTTTATTAAGTTCAAAACTCTTTTTTCAAAAGATTATATTTTTTCAATAATTTTTCACAAACAATGGATAGTTCTTCATTCAAGGCATTGGCATCAATATGATCATTACTAGAAGAACTAGCATCATCACAATCTAATTGAGATTCCGAATATACCTCAAGGGAGTCATTCCCTTGGACCATATAGCATTGTTGTTCGGATTCTCCACTAGATTCATCCTCCGTTTGGATTGGCAATTGAAACTTGGAGGTGGTCAACGTGTTCCACACTGCAAAGGCGGAATCACAGTTAGAAACAAGCATATGATAATCTTTGTTAAGCGTGCTTCTAATAGCCTCAAGGGCAAGTGCATTGCCTCTATATGCTTGCTATCATAAGAGTAGGATTTCTTTGTAATAGCAAGGTAAACATGCAAGCCTAGGGTTTTTAGATACATGGACATCCTAAATTTTCACATGTCAATGTTGGAGACATCAAACATGGGAGGGGTCAAGCAATCCATGGTGTGTGCAAACAAATATGTGTAAATGCAAATGATAGATTAGCTAACCAAGATCACACTCCTAGGTGGTTAAACCAAATATCAGGAGCGTATGCTCTGATACCAATTGAAAGTACGCGTAGAGGGGGGTGAATAGGTGTACCGCTAATCTAATGAACTAAATGCGGAAATTAAAACTAAATAGCAACTACACTTAGTGCAACCAACGAGTGTAGCCGAATTTCCCGTGAAGGGCTCTGGACTAACTCCTCTTGATTCCTCTGAATAAGAGTTGAGGCGCTATATGAAGCTCTCGTGGTTAAGCACAAGTGAGGCACACAAACACACAAGCATGTAAATGATATGGCAATATGAATCAATGCACAACACAAATAAAGAGAGAGTTTAGAGTCAATGGATCAAACGCAAACAACAAGATGTGTTTCGAGGTTCGAGCACCGATCTCTACGTCCCCGCCTTCACCGAAAAGGATTTCTAATCCACTAACTTTGTCCACCTAGGACTCCCACCGAGGGAACCTCCACTGAGGATTTGGAGCAATACAACAGGGAGTACCGAACTCCTCTCTCAACCAATACAACCTCCACCGAGGCAATACAAAGGGTCTACCGAAGACCGGAGTACCGAACTCCACCAATCCAACCAATACAATCTCCACCGAGGCAACACAATCACCACCTCACACAAGAGGGGTAGGCCCGTAACCAAACAACCACAATCTCAACCTCTACCAAAGAGGGAGCTAACCACAACCCAAATCAACCTCTACCAAAGAGGGATACAATAAGCAAAGGGTTTACAACTTAGTGGTTTCCTCAACCACAAACAATTTTCCCACAAATAAAGATCCTATAGAATAGGATAGGAGATATAGCTCAAGTGTGGAAAACTAAGTGTTTTGATCAAAGAAAATCTCTTGGGAAAATACCAAATAGATATAGAATTTTAGACCAAGAAACTAATTCCCAAAACCTATTTTCTTTGAAATTAACAAAACACTTTAAAACAAATAAGATGGATCTTTTTGGCACTAAAACACTTTTGAAAACTTGTTTAAAACACTAGAGAAACTCTGTAAATTTTGCTCTCAAAATATTAGCTAAAAACTCAAATAAATGGGGTTTATATAACCCACAAACAAAAACTAGCCGTTGGCTGAAAAGTTAACCATGGCGGCTGGTTGTCGACCGCCCGGTCGACCACCAACGGTCAAATTTTTGATCGTTGGAGGATAGCGGTCGACCGCCCGGTCGACCGTCCCAATCCAGAGAGTAAATGCTCTCTGGCCGGTCGACCGCTCGGTCGACCGTGCCAAGCCTTACGGTCGACCGGTCGGTCGACCGCCCGCACCCGAGAGTGGGGTACTTGCAATCGGTCGACCGCTCGGTCGACCGGCCCAAGTGGCTAGCCAGTGTGCACGTTTTGTGCACGTCGGTCGATCGGTCCTACCGATCGACTCTGGATCCGGTCGACCGTCCCGTCGACCGCCAGAGCCTGGCAGGCTGCAATCTGGGACAGAAATACTTGGTTTTTATTATTCTAAAAAATCCCATAAATTCCTTAAAAATTCACAAAAATAGTTTCTAACATTATATTTGATATACAAATATGTGTTAAAAATTTCAACACATAATTCAAACTTTTTGAACCATTTTTGTGTTATGAAAAAATTGCCGAAAATCAAAACCCGTATTTTTCCAAACTAGGATTTTTCAAATGAAGAATTCGTTTTGTCCAAAACTCATCCAAATACAAAAACATGATATTTATACACTTTGAAGCATGTTGCATATGGATAGAAATCCAATATACATAAATCATATATATATCATAGTTTTTGACTTTAAATACGAAAATATGTTTTGTTAAAATACCAAAAACACCAAATACATGAATAGGCATATCAAAAATAAGTTTGTCTAAGATATGAAACATACATGTATATAGAACATATCTAATATACATTTAAACAATGTAAACTTATTTTGATCTATCTATTCATAAAACCAAGATCGGTTAAAGAAAAAACCGAAAACCAATATTCAAAACATAAAACGTGTGTGTGTTGTGAACTTGAGCATATCACACTATCTGATCTTTACACATTGATCTAAAACACAAACTAAACTATGTACCAAGTCTTCTTGACGAACTCCGTCTTCAAGCCGACTCGATCCATACCGTGATCCACCGAGCTTGACTCCAACGAGTGCTATATATGATCTTGATGCTCGGGCTCTTAAATCACCAAGTGAGAAGCTCCAAAACTCATTTGTTGAAGCTAATCACCAACTAATATCTTGGCTAAAGATCTGAAACTAAACACCACAAAATTATTAGTAAACATAACTACATGAGTTAATCATCATCAAAACTAGAGTGGAAGGCCTCTGGGCCAACAGATTTTTTGTTTGGATTAATTTACATGGGTAAATTTTTCATTTTTTCTTCATTGCATGTTTAGTAAGCTTTGTTATTTATTTTGCAAGCTTAAGAAATCTGTATATGAACTCAAATAGTCCTTCCGTCAATGGTATTTAAAATTTCATAATGTCATTTCTTCATTTGATTTCATGGAGAATGTATGGATCAGTGTATATACCATAAGGTCAGTGGGAGTAAAATGATTTTCTTAGTTTCGTATGTGAATGATATTTTTACTTGTTTCAAGTGATTTGAGCTTACTTCATAAAGTAAAGTGGTTTCTCTCACAACAGTTTAACATAAAAGATATGAGTGAAGTCTCTTATGTTATTGGCATAAAGATTGACAGATCTAAAGAAATATTAGGACTGTCTCAAGAAACTTATATCAATAAAATTCCTGAGAGATTTCATATGAATGAATGTTCACCTGGTGTAGCACCAATTATTAAAGGTGACAAATTTAACTTGAACCAATGCCCAAGTAATTATTTGATTAAGGAGTTTTATTTCAGGGCTTCAGATTGTTGACTCAATCTCTAAGCTATTGAAGATTTACTGCGACAACTCCACTTCAGTATTTTTGGCCAAGAATAATAAAAGTGGAAGTCGCAATAAACACATCGATATAAAGTATTTAAAACTTCGGAACATGTAAAATCAAGTAAGGTGGATATTGATCATATTAGCACTAAATTGATGATTGTGGATCCTTTGACGAAAGGATTGCCATCTAAGAATTATAAGGAGCATGTTGAGCATAACTCAGTTTTATTTTGTAATTGAGATATTCTTTATGTTTATATTGCTTTTGGTCGATATGAAACTCTAATTGATTCAAATTTGTCTTCTCATTTATTGTTTTTATACATAAGTTGAGAGAATGACACTGTGCATGTTTGAATATTAAATAGAACCTAATGAGCATTTGAAAGCTCATTCATAAAGATATAACCCACATATTGTTCTCATTCAAATGAGAAAGTTACATTGTAATACATGGAAAGTAATACTTGATCTTAGAGGAATTGCCGTCATGATTCATGTGATTTAAACTCTTTTACTTAAGTATAAGGATATAGGAGAATTTTTTTTTTTCATGTATTAATTTTAATTTAATACATGTTAAGTATTCTATAGGCCAAGTGGGAGAATGTTGGATATTATTTTATTTTGATAAAATATAACCATTTTTCAGTTTTATGACTTATTAGAAGTTTAAAAGAAAAAACACACTAACAATTATTTTTCCTAAAATGTGGGACACAGTTTGTGGAGTTACAACTACCCAGCTTACTCCTATTTATATGTCCTTTTTTGATGGAAAGAGGATATATCAAGAGAAAATTTTATTCTTAAGGGATAAGAGTGTATGACTCTCTAGTCTATCAGAAAAGTCTATGAGATCCATCTTTTCATATATATAAAGTTTTGGATAGGCCAGCTAATGAATCCCAAAATTCTGGTGTTATTTATTTTATTACAACAAGAATTTGAATTTGATTGCTATGTCTAGAGGTACGATATATTCCTTCTGCTCTTTAAGTTTATATATAACCGATCTATTTTTGAAAATTGCTAACAAACTAAACATAAATTGTGATAGCTACAAAGATGGCCTTTTCTTCTGCCAAACAGAGGAAATGTGAGCATCAGAAGTTTAGGAAGTTTTCAATTGTGTCATGCCATGAGAGAGATAGAGTTTATTAGGATTGGCTCCTCTAACTACTAACTACTGAATGTCATTTTTACATTGTAAAGTGTTCACATGGACATGGTCTGAATCTATACTTTTCTTCACTTGCAATTTGAGAGAGGCCTATCAGTTTGGGGCCAAAATCAAGGGACCACATTAATGTGTACGCCAGTTTGAGATTTTGAATTTTTTTTTTTTGGGTAAATTATTGGTTTTTTTAAGTGTCTCAGTCATTGATCAGATTCTTGTGGTGTCTCTGTGTGTGTGTGTTGTGAAGTTGAGTTCTGTAATATGTCTCCTTAGTGCTTCTATACAAGTTCAGTTTGAAAATTTCCTCACTTGATAACGAACAAAAAACTTCAAACTCCTTGCATATCATGAGTAGCCTACATGCTTAGTTGATTTCTCTAATTTCTTGGTGAAGAAGACTAAGGCTGGTTTAGTTGTCAGGGTTTTTGGAATTTCCCCCCAATAATATGTCAATGGTCATAAATGGGCTGAGCCCATCCGCAGAATAAACTGGGGAACTTAGAGTGGAGTATGGGCTGGATCGGCCTGCAACTATTAACTTGAAGAAATCCAGAACTACATCCCAAAACCGGCTAAAATTCATAAAAAGTACCAAGATTTTTTAGTGTTTTTTAAAAAAATACCACAAACTATTCCTCAACTTTTCAAGCCCATTGTTAAGATAATTTTCACGTGATAATCACACGACTCTTTAATGGTCAAGACACCCTTTGTCCCCTTCCACCCAGTGTTCTAAATATCCCCGATATAACCCCGATATTGCGCCGATATTGCATTTACGGCACCTAGACGCAATGATTTGGCATATCCAACCGATATAGCGATTTTCACCCAAAATCGCCGATAAATCGGCATGGACCCGATATATCGGCCGTAATTTCGACGATTTTAGATCCGATATAGCGTTTTACACTCAATTTCTAGGTTAGGTATTTGGGTAATTTGAGCGATGTGACAATGTGGCATTTGTGAAGATTCTACACTTGGATAGTGATTATGCATTTATAAGCTTAATGCAAGTTATCGAGTTAAGTATATCTTAAACATATGAGTATGATGTTTTATGTAACTTTATATAATTTATGCATATATTGTCTTATTGAGATGCAATTTAAGACAAGAAGATATGTATATTTACGGTCAGATTTTGACATCCGATTTTTGAAAATATCTCCGATATGTCCCTGATATATCCCATCCACGATAAATTTTTCAGCCGATGTAGCCGCTGTGGCCGCCATTTAGAACACGGCTTCCACCTCCCTCATTCCTTTCTTTGATCTCTCAATAAAAATAAATTAGGTTTTTGTTTTCTGTTCCCTAAACTTTCCAGCCTCAAGATCTCTCACCAAGATTCTCCTTGTCTTCCAAGGAGACGAAGTTCGTGTCGTCCGTGGCGTGCAGAAGCTCTCTCGTCGAGATTGATGGCAGCAAGAACCTCTCGTAAGGAAGTCTGACGACAGGGAGAAGCAAAAGCGCAAAAGTCCACAGATGAAGTCATCTTCAAGATCAAGCACACACCAAACAAAAATCATAGATATGCAAATTGACTTGTACTTTTAGAACACAAGACAGAGCTTCACCGGTTTGTATTCCTCCATGTGAAAAATAAATAAATAAATAAATGCTCATTCCATCTAGTCTCATTCTCTATTTCTCACATGAAGACACGATGATTCAATCTTAATCTTATTCTCACAAAGAGCACTATAACAAAATAATAACTCTACACAAAAAAATTCCTTGTAGCTCTTATAAAAATTGTTTTATCCGTGGACGTCTTGATTATTCATCACTAAGAATTAAAAAATTATTCACCTATTCGTTGCACGCGATTTCACCGTTGCCGTCTCGATTTCGGTGTTGAGCTTTGATCGCCGTCGATGACAGCGAGAAAGGGGAAACGACAAGAGCAACTAGGGCTAATCTTTTGGGTGAAAGAAAAAAAGTGAAAAATTGGAAAAGAGACTTTTTGACGGAGTTTTGTAAAGAACCCAATTATATCTTTACAATTGATATTTTGGGATGGAATTCCACTGGGGGTAAAAAATTGGTTTTTTTTTCGTGACAACTGTTAACTGACATCCGTTTTTTTTTTTTTTTTTTTTTAATAACATAGTTTGTGATACTCTCTTTTAAAAGTTTATGATATTTTCTTAAAAAACACTAAAAGTACTCGTTTGTTTGTTTGTTTTTTTTTTTTTTTTTGAAGTTTAGCCTCACAAAGCCAACAAAGTTGGAGGAGTCATTCTAGCCAAAAATAAAAGGTTGGAGTAGTTATTTTCTCATTTGCCTTAGAATTAGTATGTAACTAAGAGTAACACCATACTCCTATGAATTACGCTCATTACTACTTTTCACTCAAAAAAAATCACAACTATCCACAAAGCAATGATCAATTATGATATTAATTTGAACTTTCCTCTTAATCTTGTGACAGATGAGAGGATTCGAATTTGAACTTTAATACTTAGATCCCAGGACTATAAACCTAAGGGGATGTGTAATATCCCTATTTTAAAGTACGGTATTTGGATAAAATATACTGGTATTTTAAATATGTACATGTATTTATTTCATGTAATGTATTGGTATTATTAATATCATTATTTTAGTTAAGTAATGTTACTACTAATGTTGGGTTATTATTTTGTAGTGGTGTATTCCTCTTCCTTGATTTTCATTCATGTCTTATTCCTTAATTCTACCCATTACTCTATTTGGATTCTTTACCCATTATCTTGACTACCCATTAACCTATTGAATTCCTAATCCTACCCATTAGCCCATAACCTTGAACCCATTATCTAATCCATACTCATTTACCCATTAGATCCAATAGCCCACCAACCCACTACCCTTACTCTATGGATCCTAACCCATTACTTAATCCATACCCGAAACCCATTATCCATATCTCAACAACCCAAATCCTATCATAATCTAATCCTAACCACAAGATCAGATCCTAATCTAAACTAACCCCCCTAAATCTCCACAAAATCCTAAACTTAAATCTCTAACTAATCCTATCTAATCTCTTCCCATCCCCAACACAGCCGCAACCCCCTCTCCCTTGCCTCCTTCCCCAGTACAACCGCTGCCCCATCTTCTGGCTGCGTGCACAGCCCTGACCGGCCCCCTTCACAGCCTGCACAGCCGCCCCTTGCCGCCTCCGGTGGATCCAGCAGCAGCGCCATCATTTCCCCCTCTCCGCAGCGCAGCAGAGCCACAGAGCTGCAGCACCTCCTCTGGTTGTACACAGCAGATCCACCAGCAGCCGGATCTCCTCCAGGCCGAGCTGACAGCCAAACAGATCCAGCAGCATCTGCGACCTCTTCCTCCCCTGCGCGACAGCAGCCTGGCGTACCCAGCAGCAGGCCGACTCCCCCATGGCGCCTCCTCCCCTGCAGTCCAGACGCCAACAACCAGCGGCAGCCATCCAGCAGCAAACAGCAGGGCCCCCTCCTTTCCCTGGCAGCATGGCGCAACGACAACAGATCAGCAGCCCTCCCTCCTTGCAGATCAGCACACGGCAGCTGCAACAGCGACACGGCACCACCGGAGCAGCCCTCCTCCATCTCCATGGCCGAGCAGCGGATCCAACAGCACCTCGACAGCCCCATGGATCCCCAGGCAACCAACAGCAACAGCCCAGACCAGCAGATCTGCACCTCCAGCAGCGAGCGAGCGGCGAGTTCTCCTGATCCACTCCAGGCCGTCGTCGGGACTGGCACGGTGGCCTTCTCCAGCACCCTGGCTACCCTCCCATGCAGTCCGATAGCGAGGAACGGCACCACAGCGACCGCGGCAGCGACTCGGCCCTTGACGCGCACAGCAGCGAACGACATCCAATGTGAGTGTATTCTCCTCCTCCTTTTGATTCCTCGTAGATATGTGTATTTGATTCTATTATGATTCAATTGTATACTTGTGCATAGAGTAAAGTAGTGATTGTGTGCATTGATATGTGTAAGAGAGGGCATAATTGTGTTTTGTTGTGTGAGAGATCTGATAGTCGTGAGCCTCTGTTTTCTGTTCTGGCAGAGGTATTAGTCGACTAATACCTGTTATTAGTCGACTAACACCTCTGTTAGTCGACTAATCCCAGATCCCTAGTCGACTAGTACAGCTTCCAGTTATATTGATTCTCTGTTTTATCTCTGTTAGTCGACTAGACATTATTAGTAGTCGACTAACAGTATGTATAGTCGACTTATACCTTGCCCCTAGTCGACTAATAGATTGACCTGGGACTGTGTAACTTACTGTTTCTCTGTTAGTCGACTTGGCCATCTTCTCTGGTCGACCAATCCCCCTGTTAGTCGACTTGGACCACCCTATTAGTCGACTAAGCATCCTTCTAGTCGACTATTCATTTTCCCTAGTCGACTATTATTAGCTGTCTGCTGTGTATAGTTCCTTCATTGGATTGTAGACTTTACCCTCGATTATGTAATGACTATTGATGGATGAATATGACTTCAAGAGACGGATATAGATGGATGTATATGATCTCTAGAGATAGATAGTGGTGGTAATGACTTGATCTAGTAGAACTTAGATGCATGTATGTAACCGAGTGTAGGGATATAATGATTGGTCTTAATAAGAGTGGTGATTGTGAAGACTTATGATTCTGAGTAGAATAGTAGAGTGTGAGGACTAGACTATAATTATTGGTATATAATTATTGTATCAGATTGCTCGATGTATAGTGGTAATTGATGATCATATGACTGTTGGGAATCATGAGTTAGTTGTGTTGACTTTGGATTGACCTGGGACTTATGTTATTTACATTGAATGATGATCAGTAGTTAGAAATGACTTTATTAGTGAGTATTTGAGGACATGTCAAATATGACTGAAGTAGTTGAATAGATATTCTAGATCACATGTGTTTGAGGAGGTTTCCTATTTAATATGATTGGGGTATGTGTTTGACTTGTTGATCTCGAGGACATGCATAGTTATTGATTACACCTATTGACAGAGATTGAGTTATGATGATGGTGACTATTTTTTGTGTTCAGAGCTTATGAGACGGTTGGTTGATAGGTTAGTTGCTATTGTGTTTAGTGCAGATGGATATGAGATTTTGACCGGTTCTAGATTAGACTGTCTATTGAACAGTATCTGGATTCATTATTGTATAAATCTATGTTATTTAAGTTACTGTGAAAAATTGTTTGACCGTAACCCCGGTACAGTTCTATTGTTCATCGTATACACGGTTACTGTTACTGTTACTGTTACTGATATTGTTCACCGTGTATACGATAACTGTTACTGTACTATACCGTTACCGTCACCATGTCGTCCCAGTATTCTAGGTAATATGGACATTGACTGATTTAACTGAATTGAATGAATAATAAAGTAATTGAATAACTTACACCGGGATTGGGGAAATTGATGGAGGAGACAGCGTCTGTATTTTGGGTGGACCTAGGATACAGGTTGCGCAGCCGACTGAGGGTTCCATTGCAGGGTTCCTGGGGATGACTGGCATCCCATCTGTACTGTTACTGTTCCACTGTTTTCACAGTGAGATTACTGTTATTGTTACTGAGTACCTAGCGGTACGGCCTGGTTCAGCGCCAGGAAACTGAGGCCGTGGTCCCGGGTATGTACGGGACCCACCTAAAGCATGGACAATGTCTCTTCTGTTAATTTCAATAACTTAAGGGCATCGATTGGCATGTGTGGTAGGCGTAGTATGGGATGCGTCTATTATATGTGACAATTGGCGTTCGCTGACATAATTAATAATAAACTGTTGATGCTTTGTGACTGACTGTAATCACCTGATTGTATATCACTATGTTAGACTCATGATTGTAACCAGGACCAGATTATTATGACCAGGACCAGACTTATGACCAGACTTGATTGTCAACCTAGTGACATGTGATAGATTACACGCCTTGACATTGATTGCATATTTACAGTTGTGTCATTTGTCTGCTACCTGTATTCATATTTTCATCATATGTGTTACTGTTCAGTTATTTATTGTGTTATTTAGTCTTTCTATCTGCAGTTGTTCTTACTATTATATATGCACATGGTTTCTTCTGCACGAGCTGTTTCCCCTTTACACACACACTCATTATGGTCGCGTTCTGACGACCCTGAGTTTGCACGTCCAGCTATTGGACGATTGTTTCTAATGTGCAGGTGTTCGATGAGACGGTTTGCCTTGCGAGGAGCTTGGGCCCTCTCCCTTTAATTCTGGTATACTTGCATTTTATTCTTGTTATGATTCTTTAATTCCTGTATATCACCTTTGACTTCCATTCAGCTGTCATTTTCTTCCTGTTATTCATTGCTATCATGTGTAGTCTTATATGTATTATTGCAGTGATCCTTGATTATTATAGTTCTGATTCATAGCTTGTTCAGGTTACAATTTAGGCTTAGCGTATATACGTGGGGTATTTTCCTTACGTATATGCGTCGCCATAACGTCTCCGTATCTTTAGGATCGGGGCGTTACAGGATGTGGCCGATTGCCAGCAATAAAATCATATGGAGACGCGTCAATGTGCACAATTTCTACTTCGAGTTTTTTTTATTCTTCTATACATCAAATTTATATATTCTTGACAAGCCTTAAAAAAGTTAGAATTGTAGAGCTGATTCCACACACATTCAAAAATTAGTATGGCGCTTGGCCTATTTGTTACCAGAGACTCAGCTAATCACTGGATTCACTTTGAGCAAAAATCAGCATATGAAAGAAAATTCTCCTTTTATTCTTCCAGCTAATCATAACTCTGATAGCCTTGCGGTTGTCCAACCGGTTGCTCTGGGTCGGTTAGAGCACAATGCTCTCCACGGTTAACAGTTTGAACACCGCTTCACGGAGATTTCTTCTCCCCCATGTGGCCCCGCTCAGGCCTTGGGTTTGCTCCCTGGAGGTCGCCAGTGAATTCCGTTTGTGGTTAAGTTAATTAGGGGGGGCAAAAAGCTAAACATACCTCCGGGTGCAAATACTCTGGGTAAAAAGCACTGCTCTAGTTGAAGTAGCTACTTGACAGTTACATGCCTTGACTCTGTTTAGAAAAGCCAAATTTTTGTACTTTTAGATGATGACAATCAAGTTTTGGACAGGTTTTAGGTATCACCTTCCTTTTCTGTATATAAATTGCAAAAAGAAGTAATCAAACACTTTCTTTGCAGAATACAGGGGCTAAGAGTTAACAAGAAGAAGAATAAAGGCATCCTCTTTTTGAAAATTCTTCGTCGTATTCTCTCTTCTCCCACCAATCTTGCACTTAAAAGTTGCATATGCACAACCATATACTAAGATCAGTAAACCTTGTTACACTTTGTCATCTTAATCAAGGTAAATAACTTTTGTTTGCAATGCATTTGGTAGCAGTATGTGCATTGCATTTTTTTGAGTTAATATTATTTTCTTCTTTGTTATAGCTAGTAGTTGATTTCTATTTCTCTAGAATTTTGATGCTCTTTCTTTCCCTTTTTTTTTTTTTTCAAGAAAGAAATTAGGGTTGATGCTTCCTGTATTTCATCAAACCTTTTAACAAATCAGATAAATAATGCAACTAGTACACCATGAGTTCTACTCACAAACATACATTATATTCTTAATTAAAAAATAGAGAGTTTTCAATCTTTTGCTCCAACATAAAAAATGAACAGATCTGCATGAAACCAATCTTGTATTGCATTACTCTTTTTTTCCCTGCATAAATCAAGAAACACAAACAGAAAAATTCTGTAACAACTAACAACTAGAATTTGACTAGACAAGGAAGCTATTTGTTTGTATTGGCGTCATTACTGACTAATTTTCCTTACTGATATCGACGTTAAATCTATACAAATAGATAGTTGCCATTCATCTCCGTCTGCATTTATCTATTCACAATCTCTTCTTATACGTCAGAATCGTCGCTCGCTCTCCTTTGACAACAAATCAGGAAAACATGGGAAGCGTTTACGAACAACCAGCCACAGATATGTGCGCGGTGGTGACAGGAGCCAACAGAGGGATCAGGTCTGGCCATCACCCGCCAGCTTGCTGAACAAGGCCTGACCGCCATCCTAACAGCCAGAAATGAGAAGCGCGGGACTGATGCCCTTCAATCCCTTTGCCAAGCCTCAGGTCTCTCCAACATAATCTTTCATCAGCTCGATGTCCAGGATCCTGTCAGCATAGCTAATTTAGTCAGGTTCATTATTACTCAATTTGGAAAGCTTGATATATTGGTAAGTAATAGTCTATGACGTATGTATGCCAAAAAGAAAAGTAATAATATACATAATATCATTTCTGTATAGATGTCTTAACATAGCTGTGCATGTTTAAAGGTGAACAATGCAGGCGCTCCTGGGGCTTTGGTAGACATTGAAGGTTTGAAGGCCCTTGACATCGATAAATTGGATAGCCTGCACGCTCTTGATCCTAAACTGGGTGAAATTTCCATCATATAGTTGTGCACCTAAAACTTGTGACTTCTCCAATCACAAACAGCACTGGAACTCTGACGACTTATTGTTAAACAGTTGATATGCTTGTGCAGATGTGCAATACACAATTTAGACAGTGATAGAAAGACAAGATCGATATATGGTTGAGCCCAATGCCTACAATCTTAAAAAGTTGTTTGGCCCAATTCAATTCTCGAGGGAAAGACTAGGTTCTGATCAAAAGCTTTCTGTTCCAGTTTCATCGATGAAAGGAAGTCTCCAAAATGCCACCACCAGAAGTACATGTCCTACCTAAAACCTCAATCACCAAGTACAAACATACAACTATCAAACAACAACAATCCTTCATCCAAGAACTTATTAGCCAAACATTATTCGGAATTTGGTCAATTCTTAACAGTATATAGGGAAGGGCACCAGTATAGTTCAAGGAGTCATAAGACAGACCTATGATGATGCCATGACATGCTTTGCTACAAATTACTACGGATGCAAAAGGGTGATAGAAGCCCTCCTTCCTCTCCTCCAGCTCTCCAGCTCTGGTGCAAGAATTGTTAATCTCTCCTCTCAGAGGAGAGCTCAAGGTACAATAACTACATAGACTACAGCTTCTATCAGACCCTCGAATTCAGACAATATATGTTGTGTGCACCGACAACAACCAATAGAGGATCCAACAGATCTCAACCACAAAGAACAATCCAACAAATCCAAGAAGAACAAATCAATCGCAAAAAACGAGATTTAACGAGGTTCGGCTAACGTGCCTACGTCCTCGGGGCAATCAATGGAGAGATTTTTATTAGGAAGATGATTACAATAGCTATTAAGTCTCTTTGAATGAAAGAGAGCTCCTAGCTTTTTTTTTTTTTTTTTTTTTCGTAGGTTCTTCTACAAGATACAACCCTAGAAAACAATAGCAGCCCTTAAATACAACAGGTTTCCGAACTGCAGATTTCAGCCCAAACCCGACTGTCGGTCGACCGGCCCGGTCGACCGACCTCCACCTCGGTCGACCGGCCGGTCGACCGAAAACAGCCGAGAGTTGGGCCCTGTTCAGTCAGACATTCCGGTCGACCGGGCGGTCGACCGGTCTCTGACACTGTGCACGTTGTGCATGTGCGGTCGACCGGCCCGGTCGACCGCTGAACCTGTTCTGCTGCTGCTGCTCGTTTTCTGCTGCTGTTTCCCTTCGTCTTCGTCGTCGACTTCCTCGGCGATCACTCGACGACCCCTCGACGATCCTAATCAACTTCCCCATCAGTAAACTCTCTCTTTCCAACAATTCTCCACCTCGGCGAAGATTTTCTCAAAATCTGAGCCGATCTCCAACGAACCCCAGTCCATCACCTGGCGAAATCGACACACGATCTCGGCGAAATCGACACACGATCTCGGCTTGCGCGCACCGGTCGAAATCGACACACGATCTCGGCGAAATCGACACACGATCTCGGCTTGGAATCTTTGGCTCATCTATTCCTGGAAAACATCGCACATGCCTTCCCTGCACTTCACCTTAGGAGAATTTCCATACATGCCGATCACCAACATGGCTTCTACTCCTCAACTTCATGACCTCACGAAGACTTCCTCATGAGCCAACACTGACTCTCCACTGACTAGCTCTATCTATTCTACCTGTCTTCCACTGACGGTCCAACCAAGTCTGCGTAGAACACACCCAACATCATCGGCTTCAACGGGATGCACACCCCTTCTTATGCAAGCTCAACATCTTCTAACCAAAAGATAAACCTGTTCATCGAGACCACAACACCTCACCTCTACGTGAAGTCTAACTGGCCACGCCACTTCACCGCTACATGAAGTCTCTCCAACTCTACGTGAAGCTCCAATCAGCCACAACTCTTCACCTCTACGTGAAGATCTAAAATTACTTCTCGAGAACCCAAAATAGCTTCATAAGAGTTGCATCACCAATGGCTGCGCCTTTACGGCTGCCTACGTACCTTTGCCCAAAAGGATCAAGCCAACCGTAGTTCATTTAAATGAGCTTCAGCAAGCTCAAATAATGGTACCTGTATCTGCAGCAGTGAACCTGTCAGACTGAGTCATATGAATCTCTCCCGACCATCATGGAGAGCAACGGCCTTCAACTTGAGCTTGTCGCGTTCACAAGCTTGAGATTCATGCTTCTTCAACCACGACCGTGGTTTCACCTTGGTTCCAATGGCTGCAAATAACTCGACATCCTCTGCAATGTCGTCATCCTGTTCAGCATCACCCCTGGTATCTTGAACTCCTCCCGGTGTCACCTCCGATGAAGTCTCCTCTGATGCCGAACCAACAGGAAATGATGAGTAGCATCAACCTCCACCCGCTGCAATCCTTCCTTGGTCTCCGTCCTCTCTACCTGCTGAGAGACAGTGGACTTCACTACTGAAGCCTCTCCAAGTGTGACATGTCTGCTCATCATGATTTTCTTGTCTTCGGGGTCCCACAACCTGTAGCTGTTTCCCTTGACGCCCAAGTAGACAAACCTCTTTGCTCGCGGATTCACCTTGCCACTCTTGGCACTGAAGTAGGCCGGACTTCCAAACTCCCGCAGCACACCATGATCTTGAGCAAATTTTCCAGACCAAGTTCCCAATGGAGCTTTACCTCCTATTGCAGTCGATCTGTTCCTGAGATGGCTAGCATACTCAGTCGCCTCAGTCCAAAGCGACTTGTCCAATCCTGAATTAGACAATAACTTCCGAACCTCCTCCAGCAAGGAACGGACTATCTCTTTAGCCAACCCATCTGTACCTGTTGAGAAGTGAGTAGCAATCCCTGTGTTCTGGCCAAACTGTAGGAATTGGTCAATGTCTATTCCAACATTACCAATGTAGAGCTCCTTTATCTTCCTACCTATCTGCCTCTCCATTTTTCCTCTCCACTTCCTCAACACATCTAGGGCTTCACCCTTTTGTCTCATAGGATATATCCACAACTGCCTAGATGAACAATCAATGAAAGAGACAAAGTACCTGTGACCTCCAAGCGATGCCGTCTTAGCAGGTCCCCATACACTCACGTGAACACAATCAAGAAGACCTTCATTGTAGTGAGAATTGGTGCTGAATCTCACCGTCTTCTTATCCAGAACGCTGTGTCCACCTTCCAACTTGCAGGTAGCAGCACCTTCCATGGATTCCTTCTTTGCAGGAGCTTGCAAAGACCTTCCATCTTCGTGTCCGACCTTTCCCTGCCAGTCCTCCGGGCCAACATCATATGATGAACTTGTAGTCTCCACCTGATCTGTAATCGTACTACCCTTCAAGTAGTAGAGATTGCCTCGGCGGACGCCCTTCATCACCACCATCGAGCCCTTGATCATCCTGAGATCGCCATCTCGAACAGATATCACCATGCCCGATGCTTCCAAAGTTCCCACGGAGATTAGATTTCTCTTCAACTGAGGTACATACCTCACTCCTTTCAGCTCCCTTTCCATCCCATCAAACATCCTGATTCGGATTGTACCTACACCCTCCACGCTACATGGGTGATCGTCGCCCATAACGACCGAACACCCCTCCAGCTGCTCAAAGTTGGAAACCAGCCCCGATTAGGGCACGCGTGGTATGTTGTACCTATATCCAGAATCCACTCATCTTTCCATGAGTTACTAATAATGGGAGAACTGACTGAAAACGAGAAACCTGACGAGTCCGAATCTGCTCCATCTTCCTGTGAACTATTCCTCTGAGTCTTCGTCACCTTTGCAAGATTTGTTTCAGCATTCGGCTCCTTCTTCTTCCCCTTGAACTTCGGACAGTCCACTTTCCAGTATCCTATCTCTCGGCACAAATGCACTGATCCTTCCTCAGATCCCTATAGCCCGACCTGGACTTCGATCTTCCTCTCACCTCCTTGCCCTTCCGCGATGAACTTCTGCTTTTTACTTCCAATGCCTCCGCCACTGAGCTTGACTGTGAAGGATGCCTCTCATTCTTCCTTGTGTCATAACTCATCAATGCGGACGACACCTCATCATAATCCAAGGTCTGCCTTCCATTAATGAAGGTCAGTGTGAATGTCTCGTACTCCTCTGCAGGAAGTGAATTCAGAAAGATGACCGCCTTATCTTCCTCTTCTACCTTGACATCCAAATTCAGCAGATCTGTAAGAAGCTTCGTATATCGGTTGATGTGCTCATTGACTGTGCTACCCTTCTGCATCCTGAACTGATACAGCTTACTCTTAAGCTGCACCTGGACTCTACACTCTTCTTCAGGTACTTCTTTTTAAGGGTTTGCCACAGTTTCTTCGCTGACGTCTCATGTTGCACAAAGTATTTTATGTCTTGTGACAAGCATGAACGTATCAAGCCACATGCCGATCTGTTCATCTTTGCCCAATCTTCATCAGTGGTAGTGTTCTTCTTCCTCTCCAATAGGAGAGTGTCCTCGAGGTTTGATGCATTCAGCGCATCCATAACTTCGCATCTCCACATTCCGAAATTGTTAGTCCCATTAAACTTAACAACTTCAATCCTTGGGTGATTGTTCATTGTCTTAACTGATGCAGTTTCTTCTGCCATTGAGATTTTCCCTGATTCTCTATCTATGCGGAAGATCAACCAACTTTGAATAGATCTCTACTCAGATAAAAATAGGATTTTTACCTGTCCCTTGAAATCCTAGATCGAGTTTCTCATCAGATCTACTCCACCACGGATTCAATGAGCCCTCCTTGAGTCCTTCTGAGATCGACACACGATCTCCTCGAACACCCAATACCTCAGATCTGAGATCGACACACGATCTCCACCGGATCCGATCTCGAGCCCTTCCGAATCCTCAGAAATCCCAAAGAGCAACCTGGATGCTCTGATACCACTTGTTGTGTGCACCGACAACAACCATAGAGGATCCAACAGATCTCAACCACAAAGAACAATCCAACAAATCCAAGAAGAACAAATCAATCGCAAAAAACGAGATTTAACGAGGTTCGGCCAACGTGCCTACGTCCTCGGGGCAATCAATGGAGAGATTTTTATTAGGAAGATGATTACAATAGCTATTAAGTCTCTTTGAATGCAAGAGAGCTCCTAACTTCTTTTTTTTTTCGTAGGTTCTTCTACAAGATACAACCCTAGAAAACAATAGCAGCCCTTAAATACAACAGGTTTCCGAACTGCAGATTTCAGCCCAAACCCGACTGTCGGTCGACCGGTCCGGTCGACCGACCTCCACCTCGGTCGACCGGCCGGTCGACCGAAAACAACCGAGAGTTGGGCCCTGTTCAGTCAGACATTCCGGTCGACCGGGCGGTCGACCGGTCTCTGACACTGTGCACGTTGTGCATGTGCGGTCGACCTACCCGGTCGACCGCTGAACCTGTTCTGCTGCTGCTGCTTGTTTTCTGCTGCTGTTTCCCTTCGTCTTCGTCGTCGATTTCCTCGCGATCACTCGACGACCCCTCGACGATCCTAATCAACTTCCCCATCAGTAACTCTCTCTTTCCAACAATATATGGACTTACAAATTCTAAAACTGGTATCGGAGAATTCCTAACAAGAAGACCAGAGGCGAACTCGATAACATTGATAACTTGAATGAAGAGATTATAGAGAAGGCAGATTCTTGGAGAACATAAGGCATGGGACACTTGAAGCTGGTGGATGGCCAACTATAGTGCCAATATACAGTATATCAAAGGCAGCACTGAATGCCTACACCAGGGTTCTTGCAAACAGGTATCCTCATATGTCCGTCAACTGTGTGCACCCTGGCTACGTTAAGACCAATCTAAACTTCAACACTGGGATCATCAGCACTGAAAAGGGGCAAAAGGTCTGGTAATGTTGGCTTGGTGCCCGACAATGGACCTTCAGGGTGCTACTTTGATCAAACCAACACTGCAGAGTATTGATAGGAACTGAAGATAGTATAGGAAATATATGACAAGTTTGTTAGTTTGCTGCAAGCAATAGAGATGTTGCTTTGGCTTGTTATGTATGGAGTTAGGAAGATGCCCATCAAGCTAGATGAGGTTCAAAATAAACTATCATAAAGTCATGCAAATGTTTCCCACTAGACTTTATGACTGAAATGAATTGATATTTCAAGAGATGAAGAGAGGCCATTTGGGATGATGCAAATGTGTTGAATGTCACTTAATCTCTACTGCATTTTGACTTGTCATTTTCATATATAAGAGAACTCAGAAACCAAAATTAGTACAACCACTTCCTTTAGATTTATGTCTTTGGCATGAGAAAATCTGCAAAATTCAAGGCTTCCACAAGGTTGACAAATTAGAGTCAGCAAGATCAAACTACAACTTTGTGATTGAACTCCACAAAGAATTTCAGAAGGCAGTAGAATGATTAGTTAGAATAACATGGGGTACCCTTGTTACTATTTTATATTCAATGGTGGCAATGCGATATTGATCAATGGCCTGTGGCGATAGGAAATATCTGTACTCCCCCCTCCAACTATTTTTAAATTAGTTACTACTCTATATATATCTATAACTACTCTTAAAAGCAAGTAACGTAGAGCCTTGTTCCCCCCCCTTTGTTCCCTACAAAGGTATAGGTATATTGGTCATTAAGATTTTATTATTTTTTATTATGTTTTAAAACTCTACAAAAATCTATGAAATATGCCAATGTTGCAAAAACATTAAACGTATATAAATCTATTTTATTCAGTTCCCAATAAATCAAATCTACTTATTTATACTTAATTATAAATTCTTAATAAAATTGCCCATATATACTTAATTATCATGCAATTCTAAACAATCAATCATCTTTTCTCAAAGTTTTCAAAAATAATGTATCCATCTCCTATTATAATTAAAGAGACGTACCTGGAAAAGCTATGAATTTGTCTCAAATAAATAAATAAAAAATAAAACAAAAACCATGGTTTTAAAACTTCGGTACCGTACCAGTTTGGCCAATAGATTCTGATTCAATGTCGGCAATATCGACCACCTTCAATATCGGCGAAATTGTCATATCAGCAATATCATTCTTAATATTGGCTGACCTTATTGGGGTTAATATCTTATCCCAATGCAATATTGTTGATATATATCAGAATCGACCGATATTGGAAACCATGACAAAGACCCATCAAATTAGAAAAGTTTACCCTTTTTATATATTTGCTATTCTGAGTGTAACCTATACAACTAAGAAATCTAATCAAATATTTTATATCTGATCATCACTCAATTCTAAATTAAGAAGCATGGGCATAAACACTGATGCGAGTACGACACGGACACGCAACACACAACATGGCAATGTGATGCTAAACTAAAAGAAGTGCATATATACATGTGCGCATACACACAAACAAAAAATATGTTTGTGCAACAAAATTCCATACATCTGATAATATAATAGCATTTGATGATGACAATATGTTAAAATTTTAAACTATTATACATTTTTATGCTTTTACAAATGCTCTTCAACTTTGTATACAGTAGCTATCAAAGATATCTAAATTCATCACAGCTTCGAACAAATAATATTTTCACACATGTTTTTCACTAATAATATTTTCACACATGTTTTTCATTATGATTTTTTATACATACATGAAACTAAATAAATATGTCTGATATGTAATAGAAAGAAAGAAGTGTATGATAAACATAATACACATGTCTAAGAAGTTACAACAAGTATCATAAACTAATCTAATTAACAACAATTTAGAAGTGTTCAAGAAGTGTCCAAAGGAAGTGTCAATATCTGATACTGGTACAATTCCATGGTAGTATTCATGCTATATTGGTTCTAAATATCTAATTATCTCTTCTCTCGTTATTTATTAGAACTAATACACATAAACACAAACTATAACTTAAAATAAAAATATTAATTAGAGATCTGGCAAATTAGGATTTCAATTTATTATAAAAAAATCCTTCAAATCAAAATCTCGATTTAATTAAGATTGGCTTCCGAATCCTTCCAAATTAGCATTCTCTTTCTCTCTATATACACACACACACACACCCCCTCTCTCTTTCTCTCTCTAAAAACCCTAGAAACCCTAGGGGAAGTCACCATGCGCGGATTCCCCCTCACCTCGTTTTGCTCCTCTGGCTAGAATTTTCTCTCCCCCGATTGTAAGAAGGTGCTAGATAGAATTTCATGAGATAAAATTTGAAAGTCGGAGTTGATAGCGAAAATGGTTACTTTTTGTCGTTCATGTTCGCATTTGGAACATGATGCGTATGAGGCTTCATGTGATCTCAATTGTTAGGAAGGGTGGCTAGTGATCCTAACCATCTCGACTTCGATTTATACGGGGGTTTGATTGCGACAAGCGTTACTCTTTGTTGTTCATCTTTACAGTTGGGAGAGAATGCGCACAAGTGTGATCTCAACTGTGAAGAGTGGCTAGCGATCTTAACCATCTCGATTTCTCTTATGATCTATTTTTCTCTCATGTGAGGCTATTATGGATTATTCATGGTAGCGAGTTATGTTCAGATTCGCGATAAGAAGTTCAATGGTTTTGCCGATGATTGAGTTCATAGTTTAACGGTGATCGAGATACCTAATATCCATCATCATCATCTTTTCTTTTATCTTTGTTCCAATCAGTAGCTTTAATCAAATTGAGATCTATAAGAGAATTGACTTTGATTCGATTAATAGATCCAGTTGATTCACTTATGTGAGTTAATGATCTATAAAAGATCGGATGTTTTATGTGTCTTATATTCTCTTCCGAGTAGTAGATCTGACGAGACGGATGGTGCTTCTTCAAGGCAAATTACAAAGCTATTCTTTAGTGTGTTAATGGTTATATGATGTGTTTTCTGAGTTATTGTGAGTTTTTAAAAGTTGTATTGAGTGATTGGGTACTTATTTGAAAGATTGATTAAAGAGATTAGATTTAATATAATATTTTGTACTCCTCTTTGGATTAATGAAATTAATTTTACCATTCAAAAACAACATTTACACGCACATAACTAGCCACCATCTGTTTTTTTTTTAAATCCACCCTAGGGGCCTAGTGATCTAAATTATTGAAAATTATATCTCCTTTGTCCTTCCCAACATAAAATCAAATTGATTTTGAGACAATCAACACAATCAATTTATTTCTTAATCGTTTCATTAATTCTCATATGCCTGATTTCATCCTAGTATATGCAATTTTACAGTGTTGTGAAGGCGCAAGGCACAATGCAAGGCGCAAAAAGCCTAATGTGCGCGAAGCGTAAAGCACAAACGAGGCGATGCACCTTATTATAGTTAGGTCCAACTGTTTTCTTGCTAATTTGAAAGATTATGAGAGTAAATATAAAATTATAAGATACACAACAAATAATAAATTAACAATTGAAAACATTAATAAAACAAGAATAATGTGCGTACCTGTATGATTATATCATCTATACCTGCATAAAGATCTATTTAACAACATAATAACAAATTATCAATAAGTAAATAAGACATAAGTCACAAATCATAAGAGATAAAACACAAGTCATAATCTACTAAATAAGTCTATAAGATAGTACATCTAAGATAAATAGTTTTTAACAATGCCACAATATCAAAATGAGTGTCTAAACTTCAAAATAAACAAAAATAAAATAAAAATGACATTAGAGTTTAACTACTCATCAACATCATCAACCCCTAACTTAAAATTTTCCTCCTCCTCGCCATAAGACTCATAATTTATTTGAACATTCTCTTCCTCACTCTCATTCTTAGGGCCAAAATTTTTCATCTTCTGGCTCTGGCTCCTCCGCCTCGAAGATGAAGCACCAACACCACTAATCTAATGTCTTGACATGGAATTGAATTTAAACCCACTTGCTGAAGTTTTTTTTGTGTGTTAACAATAGGGTCCTCAGCTCTCGTAACCTCAGTAGTAACACAACAAGTAAGATCTGCAACAAGTCATTTTCTGCATTGTTGCCTTCACCAAATTTTTCAGTAGCCATTCATTAATCTCATCAATGTCATTAAGCGTAATAGGATCAATCAGATCTCAACAATCATACCTCTCCTTTAAAGCTTGATTATATTTGTAATACACCAAATATTTAAGCCTCTCATGCTTTAATTTATTTCTCTTCTTGCTATGGATCTGAAATTTTGATGGATTAAAATAAATGCTATTAAATAACCTTCTTAAGATATGTGAAGAAAACATCGAAACAATATATAATATAAAAATATTTTTAAGTGACTTTAATATTTTCAGTTTACCTGTACAAATGTACTGTAATACCTTTCACAAGTAGAGGAACTACATGTAAGACTGAGAATCTTTATAGTAAGTGCGGAGTGGATGCGGCATAAGATTCACATCAATTAGATATCATATGTAGAGAAATAAGACATGAGAATAGAAATTAGAAATCAACATATATTTTTCTATAAGAACTTTTAAACTGACTAAAAGACCAAATTGATGCATTTTTTATCTGGAGACTTTTTTATTTTGATTTCTAATAATAATATTTTTATCTTGATCCTCCAAAGACACCATTTTTGAATCACTTTATAAAGACCGCTCATAATCTCTTATCCCCTTAAACGTTGGGATGATCGTAGAAATACTCTGGATTAAAATAATATCCAGCAGCAGGCAACAGATGGTGTAATTAAACATCCCATCTTTAATCAATGATCTCAAAAACAGTTTTATATTTTGACTCATCCTCTTCAAAAGCAGTCATAACAGCCTCTTTAACTTTATCTATGGTCTCATAGATGTATCTCATTGCGGGCTTCTTCTCACTATCTATAAGCCTCAACACTCGAACTAAGAGAGTTGTTAGCTTGAAAACATATGCAACATTGTTCTAAAAAAATTCATTCCAATAATTTTCGCAACAATTTTTCTCTTTTGCTCTTTAGCTCATCTACTTTTCTTCCACTGAGTTAAGATGAACATCTTTCTTAACTTCATTTTTTGATTATGTAAAATTGACAATGTCAAGTATAATATGGTAAAGCGAGTAACAACTGATCTAAGAAGCTCTCTTTCGCCTATCTTCTGTCCCATCAAGTTCAAAGCCCAATTATGAGAATAAAGTAACATGTCACCTCTATGGCGCGAGTTAATGTCATCTTCACAATTGGTAGCTTTTCATTATCTTTAAGCATTAAGTTAATGCAACAAGCTGCATAAGGTGTCCAAAATATGTGAGGATATTTCGCCTCTAAGAAGAGACTTCAAATTTTATAATTCATTCAACATTCATTGTCTAGCACATCAATAAAAAATTTAAAGTTTACAAATACAACTTTCAATGTAGATCTTTACCTGCTAGCTTAAGGCTAGAAGCGTTGTCTGTGATAACTTGGATGATGATCTGATCCCAATCTCTTGCACCTTATCCAATATTTCAAACATTTTCTCACCAGTTTTGATCTTCTCAGAAGCATCAATTGATTCAATAAACCATGATCCAAGAGGAGAATTCACCAAGAAATTGATAAGAGTATGATCCTTCATGTCACTTCAACTATCAGACGTCAAAGAACACCCCAAAGCAACCTACATTTTCTTATGTGGTGCCATTAATCTCTAGGTGTATTTCACCTCTTTCATAAGAAGAGACACCCGCAATTGGTGGTAAGATGAAGGTAACAAGTGTGGCCCAAATTGTCCTACCGGTTTTAACATTATTTTAAAAGATTTCAATTTGTTAGGATTATGACGTGAATGCATCGTGAAGGTTGATTAATGTCAGATTTGGTAATTTTCTTTTCTGAATCTGTTTTGAGTCTGAGTTGAATTCAAGTTTCCTTTATTCTGATTGAAGGTATTTTAAATCCGAGTTGGATTCAAGTTTTCTTTATTCTGATTGAAGGAGTTTGTTTAGGACTAAGAGGGTTCTATGGTCTATAAATAACCCTTAAGGGGTAACTTTCAATGTATTTCAAGAGAATCCTATGAATTATAATTCCTAAGGGTATAATTCCTAAGAGTGTAATTCATTTAGGTGAGAAATTCGTGAGAGAAGTTTAGCCACAAGGGTTCACTATTCTTGGCGACCATCAATGGCTTATAACTTCTCAACGTGAGGTGTAAGTAATTCTAATTAAACTCCCCTAAAATTTTAATAAAGTTTCTCTCCCTTCTCCCGTGACGTACACAAGATCTGTTTGATCGGTGGAACCACGTTATTTTGTGTGTTGGCTTTTTATCTACTTTGGAGTATCTTTTTCTTCTCTTCTTCAAGTTACCTTAGTAGATCCTATAGTTTGTTTCTGCTGCGCTCCTCCAGTCGATCCGGTCGTGGGGCGACCTCTCATGAAATCACAACAATTAGTATCAGAGCAAGGTCAACGTGAAGATGTCTGTGATCAAGTTTGATATTCAGAAGTTCGATAGCGTCATCAATTTCAGCAGGTGGCAGATTAGGATAAATATCATCCTTACCCAGAGCGGATTGAAGAAAGCACTACTAGGGAGGGAAAAAACCTAAAGACATGAAGGAAGAAACTTGGCAGGAGCTGGATGAGAAAGCTTTCACAGTTATTCAACTTTGCTTGGCGGATGAAGTGTAAGATGAGTTTTCTACGGAGAAAATAGCGTCCTCACTGTTGGAGCGACCTTAGAACCACTATCTAAAGAAGTCGTTGGCGAATCGTTTGATTCTAAAGCAGCGTCTCTTTCTTCTCCGCATGCATGAAGGTATACCTATCAAGTTTCACATTGCAGAATTTTCCTCTATTATCAATGATCTAGATAAGATAGATGTTAAGATAGAAGATGAGGATCAAGCACTTCTATTATTGTGTTCTTTACCTTCTTCATATAAGAGTTTTAGGGAAGCTATCATTTATGGAGGCAAGTCAATAATCAAGGTCAATGAGATCAAGGAGCATATGCTCAACAAGGACAAAATTGACACCCAGTTAATGGGTGAGTCTCATCATGATGATTTCAAGTAAGTTCATTATTCAAGAGAGGAGTAATAATATAAGTTCCATGGGTAACTCAAACACAAGAATTTGACGTGTAACTATTGTCACTAGAAGGAGCACATTAGATCTGAGTGTTGGCTTTGAAAGAAGAAACAACCAGATGCTAATATCACTGAACTAGTTGAAGAACAGTTGACGTTCTATATGTTATAAACAGACCAGTTGGTAAAAAAGGTAGGTGGATCATAGATTCTGGATATTCATAGCATATCAGTTCCAATAGGAAGATGTTATCTGCATATACTTCGGTTCAAGGGGGAAAGTCTTCATGGGAAATTCTGCTACAAGCAAGGTGATTGACGAAGGAACAATCTAGTTTAGGTCTCATGATGGATGCATCACTACTCTTTAAAGTGTTTGTCATATTCCCGAATCAAGGTACAATCTTCTCTCTTTTGAAGCCCTACATAGAGAAGGGTTCTGTTCCAGTTCAAAAGGTGATCTTATGAAAGTATCCAAAGAGGCTCATGTGATATTTCAAGCCGAACGTGTCGGCAATGTGTATATGTTGAGGTTACAGTTGGTGGATTGCAGTTATCCTAAGCTTCAAAAGCGGTGGTTATGGAACAATCGGAGACTATGATAGATTCGAGCTCGGATATTCAATTATACCCCGAAGAGAGATTGGGACTAGGCGCGCAACAAAGTAGTTCAGATCGTTACTCCTATGATGGAGTAAATTCTCATAGATCTTTTGTAGATAAATGAGATCATTGGATAATAAAGTTCATGTTAGACCTGAACTTATTCGACCTAATCAAGATGTGATTGTAGGCTGTCTAAAAATCACTAAAGACAAGTCGTCAAAAAGTAGAATCCAAACTCCAGACGCAGGGCTAGTCATCGCCATCAGTGCAGCACCAAGACGCGAAGGTTGAAACCCGCGTCTCGACATCACTGCGAGGACCAAAGACGTGAGGGTTGAAACCCGCGTCTCAGCATTATTGCAGTGCCAAGACGCAGAGTCCAAAGCCCGCGTCTCACGCGAAGCTTGACGTAGAGCTGAAAACCCGCGTCTCTCAAGCATTACTTTAGCAGCAAAAAGCAAGGCTCAAAACCTGTGTCTCAGTTGTAACTGCCCTCATTACTGGGTCAATTATTGCCCACGTAGTGAGGGAGTTAACCCCCATTATGGAGTATTTTTAGAGGACACGTTTACCCCCTGAAACCTCTATAAATAACCCAGTTTGCTATGAAAGAGGGTCAGAAGAAAAAAAAAGAGGGTCAGATAATTCTTGATAAAAAGAACTTCGGTTGTAAGCAGTAGAAACACCAAGATTTTCAGCTGAAAAGAAAGAGAGAGTTCAACTCTTCTAACAACTTGCTGCGTACAAGTTCGTTTTTTGCCTACGCTTTCTTTGAGATCCTTGGCAGACGAAGCTGCAGAGAGTATTCTCAAAAGGTCCTGACGTTCACCCAGTCAACGAAAAATAAGATTCACTTTCCACCACCACATCAAGAACCCGGTATTAAATAAAAGGGAGATTCAAGTTTGAATATCTTCCCTCTCTTATAAGAGGATTATTGATCCGCTGTAACTTTCTTTACAATCAAATAAAGAATTTACTTCTCGATCTTCAATTTTCCCACCAAACAGTGATCATAAGGGGGTTATGGAGAAGAGAAATGATATGGAGATGAAATCAAGTTTGTTCAATTGTGTGTGGATGCAGCACATGGAACATGGTGGCTATTCTCGGACTTGGACGTATTCAAGTCAATGGGGAGATTGTTAGGATTATGATGTGAATATATCGTGAAGGTTGATTAATGTCAGATTTGACAATTTCCTTTTCTGGATTTGTTTTGAGTCCAAGTTGAATTCAAGTTTTCTTTATTCTGATTGAAGGAGTTTATTTAGGAGTAGGAGAGTTCTGTGGTTCATAAATAACCCCTTAGAGGTAACCTTCAATGTATTCCAAAGAGAATCCCATGAATTTGTAATTCCTAAGGGTGTAATTCCTAAGGGGTATAATTCATCAAGGTGAGAAATTCATGAGAGAAGCTTAGCCATAAGAGTTCGCTGTTCTTGGCGGCCATCAATGGTATGTAACTTTTCAATGTGAGGTGTAAATAATTCTTATTGTACTCCCCCAATATTTTAATAAAGTTTCTCCCCCTCCTCTAGTGGACATACACACGATCTATTTGATTGGTGGAACCATGTTATATTGTGTGTTGGCTTTCTATCTACTTTAGAATATCTTCTTCTTCTCTTCTTCAAATTGTCTTAGTAGATCATGTGATTTGTTTTCGCTACGTCGCCCCAGTCGATCCAGTTGTAGGGGCGACCTCCCCTGAAATCACAACACAATTTGGCCGCATTAAATGTAATATCTACTTGATACCAAAAACGAACAATGTCTTGTGACACCCTAGCAATTGCATCTTTGTCAAGACTCTCTTTGATATTTGTTTGCCTCAACTTCCTTCTCCTATCATCTTTCTCCACTTCTAGTACCGGGTCAAAAGTAAAAAATGCATCCATAAGATCTCTCCTCTTACTCAAAAGACCACCAACACTATCAGAACACATATTTCTTCTTATTGATGATATCTAGATGTATTTGTTGCATGGGCTTTTCTTTTCCTGATAATGCTTGTCGGCCCCGGATTTCGGCAACATCCTTTCCTCATCAATTTCTAGCATATCTTCTCCATCATTGAAGTTCGGTACGCATTTATCCAAAATTTGTTGTTGCTTAATACTCTCTTGCTCGCTTCATATGCTTTGGGTTCTTCTTTCACCTCATCCGGGACTCTATTACAAAGATGATGTTCTTACGTTTCCTTGCAGTGGTAATTAGATGTTCTTTGACCCTTATAATTCCACCATTCAATATCTTGCCACAAAAGACACATGCTTAAGTGTATTGGGAGGATAAAGGTGTGCTTCCACGTTGGATCCTTTTTCTTACCATTACCCTCATTCGTATTCATGTTTGCCAAATATCTTCAACCTACACATCACAATATAATGTATCACATTACCAAAACAATTCAAATCTATATTTCAATCAAAGTAAATATGAGATATGAAATCAAACCCACAGTAGAAGCACAACATAACCCAAATCACATAAGACTTTTTTCTTTTTATAGTGTCTTTTATAAAATTGCATATATTTTTAGTGTTATTCTTCTTGTATTATCAGCTTATAGGTGTTGTTATCCTTATTATGAAGTTATTAATGAATTCTAATTCGTTCACCTTCACATTCAGAGCTTAAGGGCAAAAATACAAAATCTTGTAAAATATTTACAACATTTGGATCATCTAATTGTTTAATTATCAATTATTCATGCTAATTTATGATAATTTGTAGTGAAATTATTAAATTTGTAATTTCTGAATTGTGAGAAGGTATAGCAATCTATCTCATTTTCCTTTTCAAAATAAATTGAAGTATCACATTTTTCTTTTCTTTTTAATATTTTAGTTTACTTCTTTTAGCTAGAAAGGTGAACCACTTTGATCTCATATGTAGACAAATATCGATAAGTTGACTACATCTCAGCAGTTACAACTAGCACTTGTAATCGATGTTGTGATGAACCTCTGTAAAGTTTTTTGCAGTCGAAAATGGTTAAACCTGCAATCACAAGTAGAGAACAATCCCAGTGTCTGCAATACCAAAAACTGTCCAATGATAATCTTCCTTCCTAAAAAATAAGTTAAAATTTTGAAAAAATTGATCACCACAGAAGAATAAATATCCTCCAACAATATCAATGTTACCAGTACAATATATCAATAAGAAGCACATAAATAAGATATCATTATGATTAAAACCACAACTAACATGCACACAAATCTTTTTCGAGTGTTTCATGTTTCATCAGTATCTCCCATGTCATTAACCATATGGTTGCCATCTTCTCCAAGAATTTCTCTACAAGTGATATATCAGTGTCAATCAAGATATATGTACGAGTGCAAGAGTAGAAAATGATAACACAACAATTCAATAATGTTTATCTTACATAATTTGTTGAGAGTTTGATTTTTACAATAATCAACATAACAATTCAATAATTTTTTATATTAAACAAATCAATAACAAATTCAATAAAAAGTAAAGAATGGTAAGAAATCTCGTCAAAATAATCACTAATCAGCAAATTCCTAAGTCATAACAGTATAATAATCACAGAAAAAGAGAGAGAGAAAGAGAGAGAGAGAGAGAGAGAGGGAGAGGGAGAGGGAGAGAGAGGGGGAGAGGGATGATGATAGAGAGAGAGAGAGAGATGGAAAAAGAGAGGGTCCAGAGAGGAGATTGTTGGCCCAAAAGGTTACACTCTCCATTTGTTTAAAGTTTTGATGATAACAAAACATATAGAACCTATATGTACTAATAAGTTTGTTCAAGATAAGTTTCAGGTTAGTACCATTTTTGAAGGACATTGCTTAGCTATTGCAAAGATTTTCTAGGTTCATGGAGCAAACAAGGCATATGGCACAAGAGGGAATGTCCATAAAAGAGAAGGCTCTAGCAAGGCATTACATGGCTCAAGACTTCATTTTTACTCAAGAGACTTCATTAGATTTGTTTTTAGTTTTATAGTTTTATTAAAGAATAGTGAATAGGTTTGAAGCTCAAAATTCCTACACACACTAGTTTTTGCGCACATGTCATTTCTAAACATTTCTCCTATATATATGTACAAAATATTTTTAAATATAGTCTTTTGCTTATAAACTCAATTTTGTGTATTATACATGGTTCTGATCGAAACTATTTTGTAAACCATCAAAATATCCTCAAAATCCTTTTCAAAATTCAGTTTTTGACCTGAGCCGGTCGACCGACTCTATGTCAGGTCAGATCGTTGACCGACCGGTCGACCGGGATTCTGACCGTTGGGTGCGTGCATGTGTGCACGTTTCCCAGTCGACCGGGCGGTCGACCGGACCCCACTACGGTCGACCGACCTTCGGCCGTCTGTAAGCAAGCAACTCTCTGTTTGTTGCGGTCGACCGAGCGGTCGACCGTGGGCTGCAACGGCTCTTTTTATTTGAAACCCGGTCGACCGGCCGGTCGACCGAGGCTGTGTTTTCAGCCATAACGGCTATTTTTTATACACGTTTTAAAACGAGCTTTTTGACTCTAAACGAGTTTAGGGGCTGTTTTCTGGGTCAAATACTTCCTAATTACCATTTTGTTAGTTTACCCTTTAATCCCTAGCTCTATCCTATAAATAGGGGTGATTAGGGTTGTGGGAAAAACAACAATCATTTTGCAAAATATTCAAAGTTTAAAGAGCTTTCTAAAGAGTTTTGTTCTTGGTTTTTGTGCTGAAAAATCTCTCTCATTTCTGAAGTTTCAGTTTCAAAACTCTCTCAAATTCTTTCTCTTTTTTCCACTTACAATACTAGAGTTTCAATCCTACTCATTGTTCTACAGGGCTTTTGTAAGGGAAAAGGATTTTTCAAAAGAGAGTTTGTGGTCTTTTGATCACCAAGAGAATACTTGTACTTGAGATTGTGGAGTTGGGTACTCCGGTGTGATTGTAACTCTTTGTGAAGTTATAGTGGTTAGATATCCTTCTGGGTGAAGGCGGGGACGTAGAGCTGGGTGCTCGAACCTCGGAATAATTCTCGGTGTTTGCGTTTGGTTTACTTGCTTCTTACTTTAATTCCTTACTTTATATTCATTGCTTCTTATTCATTGCTTCATTTACTTGCTCTACATATTCATTGCTACATTGTACTTGCTCTTCATATTCTTTGCTATATACTCTTGTTTCATATTCATATTGTCGATCATATACTCATACAATAAGATTGCAATACGCACCTCAAACTCTTATCTAGAGGAATCACGAGGAAGGAGTTCAGAACCCTTCACGGGGTATTCGGTTTCTAGTCTTGTTTTGGGTGATCGTTGCATCACAATTTTTTTTATTTGTGCATTGATTAGCATAATCACCTATTCACCCCCCTCTAGGTATTTCAATTGGTATCAGAGTAAGAACTCTAGTTTTTGGCTTCACATCCTTAGAGAGATCCTAAAATTTGCTAATCACTATTTGCATTCTTTCATTCATACCCTAGTAAAAATGGCCGACAACATTAAGACCCCTCCTAAATTTGATGGACTCAATTTCCCCATTTGGAAGGTTAGGATGACTATCTTTCTACAATCCCTAGGTAGTTTAGTTACTAAATCCTTGATCAAACCCTATAGTAGACCCGATAGTGATGAGAGCACTGAAAAGTCACCTAGAGGGGGGGTGAATAGGTGACGATACTAATCTAGTGAACTTAATGAGGAATTAAAAACTAATTGCAATTACAACAATGATGCACACACAAACAAGTATAAGATATAGCAATTTGCACAATACACAAAGTAAAGAGAGAGATAGAGAGAGTCAATGGATCAAGCGCAAACAACAAGATATGTTCCCAGGTTCGAGCACCCAGCTCTACATCCCTGCCTTCGACACATGAAGGATTTCCAATCCACTAGCTTGTCCACAAAGGACTCCCACAAAGGGAACCTCCACCGAGGATTTGGGGCAATCACAATACAAGGAGTACCCAACTCCTCTCCTTACAAACACAACCTCCTCCTCGAGGCACAACTCCAAGCCAACAATCACAACCTCCTCCTTGAGGCAAACTCAAAACCAATACAATCTCAACCTCCTCCACAACCACAAACCAATACAAGGATCACCTCACAACTTGAGGGATACAACCCAAAGCACAAAACTAAGAAAAGATTGGGTTACAACTTGGTGGTCTAAAATAACAACCACAAACTATATCTTCTCCCACACAAATATCCTATAAATTTAGATAGTAGATTTTTGCTCAAGTGTGGAGAAAACCAAAGGAATGGAAATCAGAAATCACAAAGAAAAATCCTTGGGAAAAACTGAAACTAAGATAGAGAAGTTCAATCAAAATCTTTTCCCAAAAACCCTTTCTTTGATTTTCCAAACCCTAACACAAACACCAAATAGATTGTTCAAATCAAGCTCAAAAACTTCTTTTTATTGCTGTAAAAACACCAGAGAGTGTGTAAAAATTCGCACAAAAATTCTTAGAGAAAAACTCTTGCCAAAAGGGTATTTATAGGCTAATCCAGAAAATAGCCGTTGGCAGCAGAACTGCCAGAAATACCCTGGCGGTCGACCGCCCGGTCGACTACACAACGGTCATTTTTTGACCGTTGGCAGCTACCGGTCGACCGGCCCGGTCGACTGAAACAAACAGAGAGCTCTGCTCTCAGTCCGGTCGACCGTCCCGGTCGACCGTCCCAAAGTTGCCAAACGTGCACAGATTTGTGCACGTCGGTCGACCGACCCGGTCGACCGACCTCAGCCCTAGTCGACTAGTCAGGTTACTAGTCGACTTGGTTGAAGCCTGGAACAGAAAATTCAATTAGAAATATGTTTAAAAATTCTTTTATCTTTTCTAAAAATCACCAAAAATAGTTTTATCATTTTGCATTGATATATAAACATGTGGTAAAAAGTTTAGCTCAAATATCAATCAATATGAACTATTTTTGTGTCTAATCATTTTTACCAAAAACTAAAAACTGTATTTTCTAAAACTTGGATTTTGAATAGAAAATACGTTTTGTCCAAAACTCTTCCAAATACAAAAAGTATGAAACACATGAATATCATGTTGGAATATTAAGTTTAAGTATCATGATTAAATATCATGTTTTTGTATTTGATTCCAAAATATGTTTTGTTAGAATTACCAAAACATAAAACTCATGAAGTAGACTATCAAACTAAGTTTGTTTAAGCAATAGAAGCATGCATGTATATAGAACAAATCATATATACACTAAACCATGTAAACTTGTTTTGATATAAAATCTATTCATGAAAACCAAGATCGGTTAAACCTAAAACTGAAAACCAATGTCAAAACATAAAACGTGTGTGTTGTGAACTTGAGCATATCATACTAATCTAATCTTTACAATTAGGATCTAAACACAAACTAAACTAGGGATACCTAAGTCTTCTTGTAGAGCGCCGTCTCCAAGTTGACTCGGTCCAAACCGTGATTCACCAAGCTTGACTCCAATAAGTGTTAGATGTCATCTTTGATGCTTAGGCTCTTGAATCACCTTGTGAAAGATGTGTGGAAGCTTTCACCAACTAATATCTTGTTAAATATCTGAAACTTAAACATTGCAAGATTATTAGTACACATAACTACATGAGTTAATCATCATCAAAACTAGAGTGGAAGGCCTTTGGGCCAACAATCTCCCCTTTTTGATGATGACAAAACTCATGGAGTTATATATGCATGGATTAAAGTAAAGCTTCAAAGAAGCTCCCCCTTAACTCATGCATAACAATAAAACATATAAGATATGCAATGAATGTTCTTAAACACATATAAACATGTTCTGGATACCAATTAAAATAAAACATAAACAATGAAACATGCTCTTGATACCAATAAAACAATAATATTGAAACCAACATATTATTACTAATGAAAACCAACTAAAACATATGCATAAATCAACCATGCATATAAACTACAAATTCTTCCCCTTTTTGTCAATCATCAACAAAGGGGTAAAAACAAACATAATGAAAACAAATACTTCTCCCCCTAAATCTTCAAAACAAAGAAGCAATAAATTATTCTAAGGGGTAAAACCAAAGTCAATATGATATCAATTGAAAATAACAAATTTTGAGAAATGTCAAATCCTATTTGAAATAAAACAAGGCATTGAAACAAAATAACATTTTATATCAAAATGAAAACAAGTAATGTAAACTTGATACCAATAGATATTTTTCATTAAAAGCATATGATACCAATTACTTTAATATCATAAAGTTAGGGAGTGGGAAACAAAAATAATGGTAAACCAAATACCAATTGAAATATAAAATACGAGTTTTCTCCCCCTTTATGAAATACCAAAAGAAAATATGCATAGCCTTGAAATAAGATACCAATTGAAAATTAAATCAATTGAAACACGATATTCATTAAAAATTCAAGCTTAGCAATCTTAAAATTATGATAAAGCTTGTATATGGATACCAATTGAAAAACTCAAGCTTAACATAACCAAAATTTGTGCTTCAAGATATAGGGATATAATAAGCACAAATAAATCATCTATATATGTATGTAAGAAATAGATACCAATTGAAATTGATACTATATGAAGTGTAAGCATACATATATAAAACAAAACATATATGAGTATACAAAAGGATGTCAAGATTGATACCAATTGAAAGAATTCAATGATACCAATTGAAACAACAATAAAATCAAGTGTATGACTCATATCAACTACCACCCATTTCATGTTCAAGTTTAAAATGATTTTCATTATAAAGCATACATGAGCATGATCTCCCATCCAACCGCCCATAAAAGGTAGGGGTTTTCAAAAATAGATTTGAAAATATAGTATGTTTGAAAATCTCTACCATAGTGAAGAATACGAACTAGTTATAGGAAAAGCTTTTAAAACTAGTACGAAATCCTTCAAGTAAGGAATAAAACACAATTATTTTCATGAAACACATGTAATCACATGATCACTAAACACTCAAAGTCCATAAAACTCATTCAAATTCTCATGAAAACAATCATGAGTAAACTAATAAAGTGAGTGTACAAGTATAATGTGACACATATCAACATGAAAATATTCAATTAGGCTCATATGAAATTCCTTGAAAACATAAAAACTTGAAAAACTAGATTTTCATTACCAAAAGAAATTCATCTAAGATGTGAAATCACCAATTGAAATTATCTTAAAAACAAGAGATTCATTATAAATGTGAAATCACTTAGCAAACATGAAATTCATCCAAACGACTTAAACTTCAAGGCATATGTATGTCATGAACAAACTAAACTATACATACATATCCTAAACACAATGAGTCCACAAAAGTATATGCATGAAGGCACGTGGCTCAAGGATGTACATGTATAATCAATAGTTTGGACAAGATACACATATACATGAAGTTAAACAAATAAACACGAAATTAAGAAAAACTAAATTTTCACCAAAACTAATTTCATTTCAAGGTATATGTATGAATTGCCAACACAATAAGTGTACATACATATCCCTAAACACAATTAAGTCCATATATATAGATTTGCATGAAAGGCAAATGACTCAAAGGGTATACATGTATATCTTAAGGTTTGGCAAATAGACATATACATGAAGTGAAAACACTTAATCATAGAAAACACATCAAAAATAGGAATACATGTTTGAATGCATGAATCATCAAAACTAGACTATACTAGAACATCTAATGGTACAAATAGGCATCCAAGCACAAACATATATAAAGGTTATTTGTGGCCCATTCTATGTACAAGTATAAATCCTAGTTTTAATGAAAACTAACATCTAAGCATATATCCAAATCATTAAGTATAAAACAAGTCATAAATCAACAATATTCTAAAAATGATCATTATGTAAATCCACATGCTATAAGAATCAAGATATACATAATATCAAAACAATTGTGAAAACACAAAATATGGGTTCATCTAAACAATGGTGATTTCAAATTGCAATACATGTATAGCAATAAACATACTAGTCAAAAACATGAATCATTAAAATGAAAGTTATAGAACATCATATGATCATTATGAAATGCATGTGCATTAGATCTAGAGCATACATGTTAGTCTAAACAAGGTGAGACACTAAATATAGATCCATATGAATCAAGGGTGCTCAAGTAGCTAAACATGTACAACCTTAATCTAATGAACATGGCACAAAGCATAATGAACAACAAACACAACATGTTATAAAAGATGAACCTAGAAAGCATGTAAACACTAAATGGAGTAAGGGATTGTTACCAAAACCGAAGAGGCAACTTTCCATGTCTCCAAAACCCGGTGGTCCTCCCACCAATTCTCCTTGAGAGTGAAGCATCCAAATGGTTCTCTTTTAAGCTTAGAATGCATCCACCTCAAGGCACCAATGCCCTCAAGTGATGCGAGAGCTCCCACCTACATCAAAAGTTAAAGTGGTGGTTTTTGGTACCCATTTTCTTGTGGGTCCACGGGGGTTAATATCTTTTCTCACCCAAACATAATTAGTTGCTAAATTTCATTATAAATACGATCATAACAAAATCTAGCAAGGTGGCCTTTACGATCACAATGTGTACATGTGTACACGTGAGCATACATATGATGATGGTGATCATGAAAAGCATGTGTATGCCTAATGGGTGTGCATGCAAGGTTTGAACTTATTTCTTGCGAACCAAGGTTTCCAAACGTGAGTGATTCATGACACAATGGCTCAAAGTGGAGCCCAAACTATCAACACTTTTCTTCAAGACAATTATATCCTTTTCAATGCTAGAAGATAAAGTGGAACATGCAATAGGTGTGCTAGAACAAGAAGCTACACTAGCATGGCAAACATCAATCTCTTTTTGCAAGGATTTATTTTTAATCAAAACCAAATCCAATTCTTTTGTAATTGCATCAATATCATTTTTCAAAGTGAGATTTTCTTTAAAAGTAAAATCCAATTTTGAAGATAAGATCTCATTGTGCTTTACAACATCATCACAATACCTGGCTCTGATACAATTGAAAAGTCACCTAGAGGGGGGTGAATAGGTGACGATACTAACCTAGTGAACTTAATGCAGAATTTAAAAACTAATTGCAATTACAACAATGATGCACACACAAACAAGTATAAGATATAGCAATTTGCACAATACGCAAAGTAAAGAGAGAGATAGAGAGAGTCAATGGATCAAGCGCAAACAACAAGATATGTTCCGAGGTTCGAGCACCCAGCTCTACATCCCCGCCTTCGACACATGAAGGATTTCTAATCCACTAGCTTGTTCACAAAGGACTCCCACAAAGGGAACCTCCACCGAGGATTTGGGGCAATCACAATACAAGGAGTACCCAACTCCTCTCCTTACAAACACAACCTCCTCCTCGAGGCACAACTCCAAGCCAACAATCATAACCTCCTCCTTGAGGCAAACTCAAAACCAATACAATCTCAACCTCCTCCACAACCACAAACCAATACAAGGATCACCTCACAACTTGAGGGATACAACCTAAAGCACAAAGCTAAGAAAAGATTGGGTTACAACTTGGTGGTCTAAAACAACAACCACAAACTATATCTTCTCCCACACAAATATCCTATAGATTTAGATAGTAGATTTTTGCTCAAGTGTGGAGAAACCAAAGGAATGAAAATCAGAAATCACAAAGAAAAATCCTTGGGAAAAACTGAAACTAAGATAGAGAAGTTCAATCAAAATCTTTTCCCAAAAACCCTTTCTTTGATTTTCCAAACCCTAACACAAACACCAATAGATTGTTCAAATCAAGCTCAAAAACTTCTTTTTATTGCTGTAAAAACACCAGAGAGTATGTAAAAATTCGCACAAAAATTCTTAGAGAAAAACTCTTGTCAAAAGGGTATTTATAGGCTAATCCAGAAAATAGCCGTTGGCAGCAGAACTGCCAGAAATACCCTGGCGGTCGACCGCCCGGTCGACCGCACAACGGTCATTTTTTTGACCGTTGGCAGCTACCGGTCGACCGGCCCGGTCGACCGAAACAAACAGAGAGCTCTGCTCTCAGTCCGGTCGACCGTCCTGGTCGACCGTCCCAAAGCTGCCAAACATGCACAGATTTGTGCACGTCGGTCGACCGGCCCGGTCGACCGACCTCAGCCCTAGTCGACTAGTCAGGTTACTAGTCGACTTGGTTGAAGCCTGGAACAGAAAATTCAATTAGAAATATGTTTAAAAATTCTTTTATCTTTTCTAAAAATCACCAAAAATAGTTTTATCATTTTGCATTGATATATAAACATGTGGTAAAAAGTTTAGCTCAAATATCAATCAATATGAACTATTTTTGTGTCTAATCATTTTTACCAAAAACCAAAAACTGTATTTTCTAAAACTTGGATTTTGAATAGAAAATACGTTTTGTCCAAAACTCTTCCAAATACAAAAAGTATGAAACACATGAATATCATGTTGGAATATTAAGTTTAAGTATCATGATTAAATATCATGTTTTTGTATTTGATTCCAAAATATGTTTTGTTAGAATTACCAAAACATAAAACTCATGAAGTAGACTATCAAACTAAGTTTGTTTAAGCAATAGAAGCATGCATGTATATAGAACAAATCATATATACACTAAACCATGTAAACTTGTTTTGATATAAAATCTATTCATGAAAACCAAGATCGGTTAAACCTAAAACCGAAAACCAATGTCAAAACATAAAACGTGTGTGTTGTGAACTTGAGTATATCATACTAATCTAATCTTTACAATTAGGATCTAAACACAAACTAAATTAGGGATACTTAAGTCTTCTTGTAGAGCGCCGTCTCCAAGTTGACTCGGTCCAAACCGTGATTCACCAAGCTTGACTCCAATGAGTGCTAGATGTCATCTTTGATGCTTAGGCTCTTGAATCACCTTGTGAAAGATGTGTGGAAGTTTTCACCAACTAATATCTTGTTAAATATCTGAAACTTAAACATTGCAAGATTATTAGTACACATAACTACATGAGTTAATCATCATCAAAACTAGAGTGGAAGGCCTTTGGGCCAACAAGCACTTGGTCCGACTTTACCTACAAAGAATATGAGGCTAATTCTAAGGCTCAAAATTTCCTTCTCACCGCCTTGAATGAGGATGATCTTACACGGGTTATACATTGCCAATCCGCCTATGAGATTTGGCAACACTTATTGGTCACACACGAGGGGACATCACAAGTAAAGAGAGCTAAAATAGATCTCTTGAGGTCCCAATATGAAAGTTTTAAAATGCTTGAAGATGAGTCTATTGATTCTATGATTACCAAGTTTACTAAGATTATCAATGCTCTTTCTTCTCTATGTGATGATATAAGCAATGATCAAAAGGTGCGCAAAGTGATTCGAGCTCTTCCTTTATCATGGGAGATCAAGGCTACCACCTTAAAGGAGTTGAATGATAAAGATAAAATGGATCTTATAAGTCTTATTGAAAACCTTAAGACTCATGAGATGGAAAAGAAGGTAAGAGAAGAAGCGGCACCTCAAAAGAAGAAATCCATAGCTTTCAAGTCTTCCTCTACCATTGATGACGATGATGAAGATGAAGAAGAGGATGAGGAGCTATCTCTCCTAGTGAGAAATGTGAAGAGGATGTACCGCAAGAACAAACTCAACTTTAGAAAGAAATGGGAAGGGAAGGAGGAGAAAAGAATCATTTGCTACAATTATCGGAAACCCGGATATATCATGGTCGATTGTCCCGACTTCAAGAAAAAGATGACTTCCTCCTTAAAGCAAAAGAGGCCGATTGAAAAGAAGGCATACAAAGCCACTTAGGATTCGGAAAGCGAGTCCGAAGATGAGGTGGACACGACAAATATGTGTTTCATGGCAAACACACCCAAGGTAACCTCTCAACCTCTTGATGAAGAAAATGAAATAAGTAGAGAAATATTAGAACATGCCTTTGTTGAACTTTCTGAAAGCTTTGATGACAAAAAGGTAGAATGCTCTAAATTGAAAAAGGAAATTGAGTTGCTTAAAAACCAACTTGCAATTGTTTCAAAAGAAAAGGAAGAAATTTCTTCTAATCTTATTTCAACTAAAAGAGAATTTGATGCTTATAAAGTTGCTTGTAAAGCTAAATTTTCAAAAGTTGATGAAAATGAGTTTTCTTTGTTAAAACTAGAATTATTGATTTTGAAAATGTTTTAAAAGATTGTGCTTTTAATACTAAGAAATTAGAGGAAATGTTTTCAAAGAAGCACACTCCACATGCTAAGAATGATAAAACAACCCATGCTAAAAATGCTCACCATATCAACACTTCACGTGTTAAAACTACTCATGCACACAAGTCACATGCTAGTAAGCCACACACTCATTATGCATTTAAATATGGAAGAGTTTATAGATGTACTTATTATGGTCGAAATGGCCACTTAGCTAAATTTTACTATGATCAAATAAATAGATCTAATAATCTTGTGTGGGTTCATGACACAACACTTTAGGACCCAAGAAAATATGGGCACCAAAATCAAGTCCTAACTTATTTGATGTAGGTACACACCAAGGCTCCAAGACGTAAGGCGCGGTGGTACCTTGATAGTGGTTGTTCAAGACATATGACATGAGATATCAACAACTTTACAACCCTATCAAGGTACGTTGAAGGTGGCACCGTCACCTTCGGAGATGACTCCAAGGGCACTATCATCGGTATAGGTAACATTCAAATTGGTGCATCTCCTATTATAGAAAATGTTGTTCTTGTTGATGGACTTAAACATAACTTGCTTAGTATAAGTCAACTTTGTGATCGTGGTCTTAAAGTTGTGTTTGATGATTCTTCTTGCAAAATCTTTGATTGTAAAACCAATGATTGTATTCTCACCGGTTTTCGTGATAATAATGTCTATATCATTGACATGCTTAATTGGATTGTTCTACTAAATGCTTGAATGCTTTTGATGAGACTTCTTGGCTTTGGCATAGAAGATTAGGACATGCATCTTTTAATCATCTTGCTAGGATTAATTCTAAGGAATTGGTGAAGGGTATTCCTTGCTTTAAGTTTGAAAAAGACCGCATATGTGGTGCGTGCCAACTTGAAAAACAAACCAAGTCTTCTTTCAAACCAATCAAGAATATCATGTCAACTAGGCCATTAGAATTAATTCACATGGATCTTTTTGGACCACTAAAACTAAAAGCTTAAATGGTAGTGATATGCTTTTGTTTTAGTTGATGATTTTTTCCGTTCACTTGGGTTTTCTTTTGGAACACAAAGATCAAACTTTTTCGCATTTTAAGATTTTTCGAAAAAGAGTTGAAAAAGAAAAAGTTTTTTTGATTTTGAAAATAAGAAGTGATAGAGGTGGTGAGTTCATTAACCAACTCTTCATGACTTATTGTGATGAAAAGGGAATTAAGCATGAAATGTCATGTCCTAGAACTCCACAACAAAATAGAGTAGTGGAAAGAAAGAATAGAACCCTTCAAGAGATGGCTAGGACTATGATAAGTGAATATGACTGTAACCCCCTGATTCCCGGTGTACGTATCACCGTATCGGTACTCGATACGACGTACAAAAATTGATTTAACCTCTGTGGTAGTCCGATTGAGCTGAATTCAGTTTCAAAAATTATTTTCTAATAGTTTAGATTTTTCAGGATTTTCTGGAATTGTTCTGGATTATTTTGGAAAATCTCCGTAGTCAGTGTCGACCGATACCGATAACCAGCTTTATGATTTTTATTTCACAAACGGAGTAGAATTTTGAGAATCGGCTTTCACCGTATGTCTTAGAGTCACATGAGATACGTTTGGGTATTTTGGGATTTTTCTGAATTTATCGAAAATCCGGCCAAACCGGTGTCGCCCGTATCGGCGAGACACTCCGGGATTTTTAATTTGCAAACCGTCTTCATCTTACGTCTCAGGCTAATATTTTCTATTTTCTGTAATTTTTGGGTACCGTTCGGAGCTAGTCAATTTTGACCATATTAAAATATTATTAATTATTTTAAAAACTTTTCTTTTTTTTTCCTTTCTTTTCCTTTCTCTTCTCTTCTCTGGCCTCTTCCAGAGAATTTACTTCACCGACAATTCCCACAGCCTCTCTCTCCCTTTTAAATCCCTCTTCTCTCACTCTCCCACTCTCTCTCTCTTTCTCTCTCCTCACTTTTTCTCTCTCTTTACTCTCACTCGGCCTACACCAGCGGAGCCGCCGTCGGCGGGGCTGGCCACCGCCAGCCCCTGCCCCCTTCTCTTCTCTCTCTTTCTCTTTCCCTTTCCCCCCTCTCTGTTTGTGGGCCCAGCGTACCGCCGGCGGCCTAGTGACGCCGGCGGGCCGTCCTCTGCGGCGGCGGCCGGTCGCCGCCGGCCGCAGCCGGCTGCCATGGCCGCGCAGCCGCGCGGCCAGGCACAGGGCAGCAAACTGCTGCCCTGTTCTCTCCCTCCTCCCTCCATCTCACTCTCTCTCCTCTTCTCTCTCTCACCCGACCGACAGCCTCACCACCGGCGGCCGGGACCGCCGCCGGCGGGCCTCCTCCGTCGCCGGCCAGCGGGTGCTGGCCGGCCTGGGCGCGGGCAAGCAGCAGCAGCAAGGGCTGCTGCTGTTATTTTTCCCTTTTGGGTTTGGGTAAAACCCAAACCCAATAGCCCCTTATTGGGTAGGGTGTAACACCCATATAATATAAGTTATGGGTTCGGGTTATCGGATCCAAACCCGACCCGTTAAGAGCCAATCCCGCATCCGAAACCCAATAAAGGTAATTTACAGAAAACCCCCTGTGACATTTCAGTATTTGCATTTAAATATTATTATTACATATTTAACCCCAATTTATGATTTTTAGCGTTCGGGCGATATCGGGAGCATCCGGACTCCGATTTGGGCGATGCTGGATCCGTTGCGATCGTAGAAAAGAGAGCTACCTCCTCATGACCAGTTTGTGAGTGTTTTCTTTTTAATATTTATTCCTATTTAATAACTGGAGTGGTTGCTTTATGGGTAAATCGGTCAATTGTTAATAAATAACTGGACCTTATAGTCTGTACAGTCAGACAGTGTAGTGACCACAAAATATGTTCATCAGCTTAAAATATCATATAGGTGATAGATGAATATGGTAAACTGAGTAGATGACTATTCCACAAGATTTCGTTACTTCTATTACCTATCTTGTTACACTGACACTGTCACCGTTACGTACCCACTGATACACTTGACACAGTGATGGCCATGCAACCTCTGACGCACTACACAGAGCACTATCATATCATGTTCATGACCACTGTTCCATGAATACACGACACACTACACGGCCACAGATAGACTGATCCACAGAGACACTAAACATGCATGCTAGATACCGTTATTTCCTGCACTGGTATCATCCTTACACGACTACGGTAGTTCACTAGCCATGTTATTACATTGCTACATGGACCATTGTTATGACGCAGATAGGTTACACAGATTATTGCGACACATATATGGTCCACGAACACACGGACACATCAGTTCACTGGATACAGGCAGTTCCTATGTTTTCACCATCGTTACATAGATGCTCGACATATCACTGTTACACATGCCTGCATGGTTTTTCCATTCTTATCATATGGATTCTTGCACCTATTGCATGTATGATTATTCCAGGTTATCCCTGTTCAATGTGCCATGTTACCATATTCATGT